>OX442365.1:23158067-23363067 GCA_949357725.1 Hyperoplus immaculatus
AAATCAAGAATTAATTGAGGAGGAGAAACTGTTAAAATATTTGAAATTTCTAAAATGATCTGAGTTGATGAAATCTGTACTAACACTGAACTTGATCACCTCCGCGGGTAGATAGATTATCACCAGCTTTATTCTTGTCTGTAAGGGAAGAGAAGGGAAGTATTATTCTCATTTGCTTCCCCTTTTCATCCCCCATTTTTGTACTGATAACACAAACAACACGTATAATTTAGTGAGTCTCAGGGGTGCTGGTAGACAGATTTGTTTTTTAACCATTGGACATAGCCACTCCAGCTGTTTCCCCCGGTTTCCATTTTTTATACTATGCTAAGCTAAGCTAACCGTCTCTGTCTAACTTTATCCCGGCGCAAAACAAAATTAAAATGTAAATGGTTCTTCTCATTGAACTCTTGGCAAGGAGGCGAAAAACTGTATAACCGAAAAGGTCGTCCTGTTCCCTTAAAGTTTTACAGAATTCCTTGTGTCTTGGGTCATTGGTGAGTTGACTCATGCCACCTGGCTGCCACATTACTGCAGAATACTGTTGGACTCGCAGAATCCAATGAATTAAATTGTTCATGTATCTTTATGACGCATACTAGAATGCATTTTTTACATTATTTATTTATTTTTCTTGTCACCCACTTTCTTCCTATCATTCTGTAATTTCTTTGCCATTCAATACCTTTTCCATTTCTCTACCGTTTGCATTTTCATTCCCCTCCTCCCCATCCGCTTCCACTCCTCCTCTTCGGTCCTTTTCTCCATGTGTAAATGGTGAGTGAAGGGGGGGTTTGGGATGGTGGGAAAGCTGCTTGTAGGAAGTTTAACTCCCCCATAGCCCCCAACCCCTCTATGTTAACGTGTTCACCGGCTGGACAGCACATTCTTTCCACCTCTGTCGGCCTCGTGGGTCAAGCAGAACCATACTCCTCTCTCTCTCTCTCTCTCTCTCTCCTGGTTAATACACTGGTCTGCGTTGCTCTAGTGGGGAGCCTCAGACGTGGGGGGTGGTGGGCTGAAGACATTTTCAATTGAATCACACTTTCCAGCGGTTTCCCCCTCCTGTGTTTTTCAGGTGCCGTCGCTGCAAAGGAGTTAACAGGAGAAAAAAAAATAAAAAGAGAGGAAAGGGGGCTTTAAATATAAACATATGTGGCACACCAGAAACGTGAGTGTTTCCATTCCAGACGCTTGATTTATGTCTGCCAGCTAAAACACAAGACACAGGATAAAGAGGAGGGGGTTGGAAGAGATAGATGTGGTCAGAGTGGAAAGACTGGAGGATGGAGGAGAGAGAGAGTGTGAATGCTCGTTCAGATTACAGAAAATGCCATTTTGCTGTCGCTCACGCACGTTCACTAGCAGCAACACGTGCCTGCAAATGACATTCAAATCCTCACAGCTGAGCTGAGCAGTCGTCAGAGACTAGACCTGGAGAGTGTTGACCGTCTACGTTTGTTAGCACTTGGAAAGTCCAGGCGGCCAGTTTGCTTACTTTATTAGAAGTAGGATAAGTCCTGGTCATTCCGTTCAGCACACACACACACACACACACACACACACACACACACACACACACACACACACACACACACACACACACACACACACACACACACACACACAAATGGAGAAACGGCAGAATTACAGCCACAATGAGACATAGAATAGAGACATACAGTACAGCATGACTGAAGAGGACTGAGTCATCGGGTACTTAGGGGAACATTTCCCTCATTGTGGGTTTTAACAGTCCATCCCCCCAAGTAATCACCAATATGGACTCAAAGCACAGACACTGACTAATCCTGACGAGAGGCCATCCCACAGCTGCAGGGCAGAGGCAATCAGAATAACATTATCCCTGCAATACAGTGGGAGAGTGGGTGAAAAAAAACAAGAAAATACCGCCGCTTGTTCTGTGGTCCATTCTAAATGTCATGAAATGGTTTCGATTAAGTTTTGGACAGGACGAGCATGTTCATGAATCTGTGATGTGGCAACTCGGTGAGGTCAGGACACGGGATTTCCGGAAAAAAAATGGATACATCAACGCCGGAGAAGCTTATCATCCCCAGGGGAAGTGTTGTGGACAAGAAAGGTTCACACACACCTCAGTCTAGTGCAAGATGCTTTGGGTCCAAGCACAGTGGGGTTTAGCAGACTTTGAGGAGCCTAGAGGAAGGGCTATTAGGGCATTTATTTCCAGTGTGTGTATTTGGGGGGGTTGAAGATGATATGTTTTCGTGGGTTAAAGGGTCAGGGATAGTATGGTTCAGATTGCCTGGCTGATATCTGAGGTAACTTGAACCTCTCTTTACACACTAACCCCAAACCGTAGTAGTATGGAAGAAGGGAAAAATGGTGAGCTCATTTGTTTTCGCCTGAGCTCCTGGATTGCGAGGGGTCAGGGATCCATGCTGTCAAGTAAAATGTGGATGGTTGAGGGTAAAGTAGGGATGGAGGGGGGGTGAATGACAAGCATTTACCGAAATCAGCGGGTAATGAGAAAGTGCTGAGATCCTTAAACTGCCTTTAATCTCAGTCGAAAGAAAGTGAGCATGCCCATTACTCCACATTCTCCCCTTGCTTTTATGTCTTTCTAATCCACACTCAGGCATGCACCACATTCAAACAAACACACCCTTCATCATTTGCTGTAATAACACATACGAGTTGAATGACATGCTATCTAACTGCCGACCCAAACTGTTTAAAGTTACACAAGGGACCTGTGATTGTAGGACGACAAGAAAGATAAAATGGTGGTTCTCCTTTAAGAATGGGTATACTGTGCTTTTGTTTATTTTCAAGAGAAATCAAATCCAAAAGAAAAGCTTTTACAAAAGTGGTCATTGAAAGGCTCAAAACATTGGTTCAGATGTCACTGAGCTGAGAGGTCCAACAGATTCGCGGGGGGGTAGGTGTAGGAAAGAAAAACAAAAGTCGCCGAAACACAGGAGATGGGTAATTTTATAAAACTTTGGCTGCCTACAGGATTATGTTCCCTTTAACGTTTGTTGATTGGTAATTGCTGCCATCTGTATTTCTATGGCAAACTGGGCACTGTACAGAAGTGGTTGACTGAGATTGGTTGAGTATAAATTCAAAATCTACTGTATGCACTGCTCCAAAAAGAGAATTAAAGCAATCATCTGTCCTTAAGTGTTGCATTTACTACCAAACAACTTCATTTAATCCTGAAAGTTAACCTCATCAGAGCAGGAGCATTCACTTTTTGGCACCTTGGAAACACATGCACACTTGTCCACTTGTTGAAAGCTCAACACCTTTGTGCAGTTAACATAAAGTCAAACTGGCAGGGGTTTGAGATTTGCATATGGCCTGCCAAATGAAATAATCTGTTAGGAATACCTCTAGGCCCCCCTCTCTCTGGTGATCGTATAAAGGGGATACTGATTATAGCTTTGCTCAAAAAGATTTTCCTTGATCCTGATATCTTTAACAATTAGAGTCTAATGTCAAACTTTCCCTTCATTTCTAAAGTCCTGGAAAGAGGAGTCCTGGTTATTTTCCACCAATAGTCTATTTGAACTGCTGCAATCAAGTTTCCATAGCATGATACTGCCCTTTCACTTATGGTAAATGGATCCAAGTTCATTGTTCCATTTGTTCTTCCCATTTGATTCTAATTGATCTCAGAACTGTATTTGTATCTGTATATTTATCTTTCCAAAAAGGCTTTGTCTTGTTGTCAATCTTCATCGTTATGCTGACGACACCCAAATCTTACTTTTCCAAGTCAGAAATGCGTTTTCATCTAAAGCTCTTTTAAGACATGGAATTTTGCATTCATCTTCTTCGTTGATTAAGATTGATTTGATACAATAAAGTGACACAGAAACATTTCTACGCCCAAGACCGCTATCATGGCTTTTAAGTAGAAATTATTTTGTTTATTATTAAGACAAGATTCTTCCATGTTAAATTGCATAAATTATGATATGTAAATTAAATGTGTCTGAAAGGGGCTTTACTTTCTGTTACTGCAGTGCAAGGGCCTTCTCATACTTTCTGTTAACAAACCACCTCTTTCCAGAATACTTTACAGGTATGATACATTTGTATTTATATGCTGATGACACCCAGATTTACATACACACTTAATATTTCTGTGGTTTGTTTGTCTACAAGAAAAATTTGAAAATATTTTGAAAACTACGAATGTGTTTCAGTCAGGGTGATTCAAGTTTCTCATTTGGCAGAAACTTGCCAGATTTATTTTAATGGGGTCAACCTGCCTAGACAACAGATCATATGTTTAATGCCGGTACTCAACCTTTGTTATTGAAACCAAAAAAACTGCTGTTTTCTATCCGTATATGTATCCCAGGTCTAAATCAGTCCCTGATGTGATGCTTGTAATCAAAACCACAAGGGCTTTGGCCTGGGCCCTGAATACCAGGATTGAAAACCAATGGTCTGGAGTGTCTACAGAGTTCCTCCAGGATGTGGTCACTGACTGTTGATACTGATACAATCCGTAGGAGGTTCTGTTAGACAATGGTGGCGTCGGAAGAACACTGTTCTTCAGGACAGCATCTGTCTGTCTTAGATGAATACAGGGAAACTTTTATTACCACTGCTCTAAAATTGCAGCTGTTTTGGACAGTGTCAAAGTCACTACTTTTACCAACTACCTGTTACCAACAATGTTTCTGTCTTACTAGTTTTCTACGTTAATATACTTTTCGTAGATGGTCCCTTCCCTGCCATCTACTAGATCTTAACTGGAGTACTAAGGCTGTAACTGTACAGCTGAAACAACCTCTGTCATTTGATCATAACTTTACATGTTCTTAATGCACAATCATCACACTTTGTTCCCTTTAATTAGCAATCTCATGTATAGTTTTGATCCAAAAGGATATGGTACCATGCTGTTATCAATATCTGTGGAGAACATTAAAGGAGAGACATAGACAAAGACAAAAAGGTGTCCAGTTTTTAGATATCCTCCTCCATGATTGAAGAGATCTTGGTCGAAAGGCGTAGACAGACCTTAACACCTATAGTCCTTTCTGCCAAACCTTATTACACCACCTCATGAGTCTCAGCAGACTCCCCTCTCCTGGTACTGAATCTGGGCATTACTCAGCCTTCAACACTAGACAGTCTGCACATTTTCTCCCTTCATCAACAACAAAATGTATTTTTTTTTCTCTTTACAACTCACATTCCCCCCATTCAAATGGAGTAGTGGAAAATGGCAGGAAATAGCAGAAAGGTGGAGGGATGGTGTGGATTGTGTTGTTTGATTGAAAGCAGCTTGTTGGTCTTCACCATCACCATGATGTTTTGAGGATAGATGAAGCAAGGCTGACTTAATCCTGCAGCTGGGAATAATTGTTTCCCCCTCTGTCATTGCTGATATTCTCAGAGATGATTTATAAACTCACAGCTGTGTGTATAACTTGATGTCCGTTGGACCTGTTTCTTGTTTGATGGACAGAGCACTGTTATATTCAAGATATTATTTGTTAAATCACAAAAAAAGGGCAATTACAAAAAGAAAAGCCGTGGATGAATACAGTAATGTGCAGCTACCAATGCAGTTGCCATTAACTGCATTGGTAGCAGTTGTCAGTTGCCATCAAGACAAGGCTCACAGTGAACGTTCAAGCCAAACAACATGAATAATCTTGCCCCTAAGTCTAGCATGATATAACGGTGTAAAGCATCTATGGAGCCAAGCTCTGACAAGTTCTTTTAATAAATCAATAATAAAATCCAATAACATGGAAAATGTGAGAAGAAAAATCTAAAACAGGAGGTACGTTTTTTTGTGCCATATCAAACAATGTTCTTTGGGCACTAAAACCACTAAGTAGAAACACATTTGACACTTCTAAAACAAAGATTATTAGCTGACAGTTGTCAATTCTTTAGTTATGGCATTAAAGCCAAGTTTCATTTGTATTAGCTCATCAATTCTGGCAACTTTAAGTGCCAGTAATGGTTTCCTTGGGGAATCCGTCAACATAGGAAAGGAATTTATCACCCTGTGAGTCAGACCTTTCTCCACTTTTCCAGACTAAAGGAAGGATAACCCACATGGGGGTGGAGGCAGGCCTTGTTCTGACTGTTGCATGGGTGGTGGGAGTTGGCTTATTCAACCCCCCCCCCCTCCTCCCCCCCGGAGAGATTCATGACCAAGTGGGGGCAGATGACGGAAAAAATTGGGAGCGCAAAACGGCTGTTGCACAGGAACATTGTAGTCAAGTTGGTCATGATGTTCAATTAAGCAGTGATCTCATCCAACCCAAAACAAGGGTACCCAAGGAAGGAGGAGGAGAAAGATGAAGAGAAAAGGAGGAAAAGGAGAGAGTGAGACACAGATAGACTGGTTATGATGAGGCATGGCTCTGGTGGGTAATGCATCCTCCTAACTCAGCAGAGTTCAGGATAGGGGTTCTGGGAGCTCTGCTGCGGTCCGCCGTGCTCCGCGGGCCCTGCTGGAGACAACAGGCTGCTGGGGCTGAGTTAGTGGCTCACGCTACACTAAAGCTTCAGACACAAAGCTCCTCCATCATCTCCTGAAGTTACAGTAAGCACGGGGCAGGCTCTGGAGACTGCCATGAAAGCGACATGTTCTCCCTCCCTCCTTTCTCTTTCTCTGACCTTCCATTCAGTTCTCCCTTGCGTCACATATTTGAACACCCTTCTACAACTTGCTGCTTAGCACCCCCACCCCCCTCGCCCCCCACCCTCCAACCTTCTCACATCAACTTAACTTTATCTCTCTCCTCCCTCCATTTCAAGTCATGAACATGTAGCCTAAAACTGAACAATAGCTGAGTTCAGAGTTCGCAATAAAGATTCGGACCGGACAGAAGATCTTTCGATAGTTTTGAAGTCAGTTCGAGTGATTTGCATCCAGGGAGAGTGTAAGTTGATCATAAAACACTGAATGAGAGGTTACGCTCACATTTTGTTTGCCAGAGCATGTTGCTCTGTAGGAACAAACATCTGGCAAACAGCTTTGTCCACATCCCCCTAGCCTTGGACTCTCCCTTCTCTTCTTATTTCCTTTCTTTCAAGCTTTTAACATTACAGTTCTGTGTGAACGTTAAGTGGAAGTTGAGATCTTTTTTAACTGTGTGTGTACAGTCCATCACCAGATTCTCTATGAGCCCATAAATGTACTCTTATTAAATACTACACGAGGACAGCATAAATCAAGAAGTCTGATCAACATTATGTTTCTTTTTATTTAGCACTTTTATAACAGTCAAAGACTGCGGTTCTCGTAATTTGCCAGGCACCAGTTACCCATATGATTTCAGATCACCTTCTGGAAATCACAATAAGTTAAGTGTCCCCCCCTGGTGGTGAGAATGGGAAATCATGATGGTGTCCAAATCTCCCGCCCCATCGCAGGATCTCCAGAAGCAAAATGTCTTAAGAGATATCAAGCAACGTGATCCAGCTTCAACAAACAGCAACAAGACTAAACCAGTAAATCTGACAACGTGTAACTCGAGGGCAACATCTTTTAAAAAGAACAATAGATCAGCTCGGAAATAAATTCAATTTTTAAACTCGCCTCAAGTGTTTCCTTGTGTGTGTGTGTGTGGTTTTCTTTCTTTTTTTCTTCTTTTTATTTTCAAATAAACCATGAACCAGTGTGTGGCTGTGCCTTGGCCATGCTTTCTGACTTATTAGTGCCCTTGTAGAAAATGCTGTTTACACAAATTGGTTATACATCTCATTTTTGTCTATGTTCCTCAGATAAACAGTCTTTTCCCTCACATTTATTTCGCTCTTCCCCCTTTTTTCTCCATACTGCTGATGTGTCACCAGCCCCCCTATTCTTCTGAAGCTCCCCTTTCCCATACATACACACACACACACACACACACACACACACACGGCTCTAGCGGTTCCAGATGTGTGCGGGGATGATGTCATGGCAGACCGGAGGCATTGGACTCTGATCTTCTCTCTCTCTCTCTCTCTCTCTCTCTCTCTCTCCCTCTCTCTCTCTCTCTAGAAAAAAATCATTGCAGACGATGGAGCACGAGGCGGAAGAGAGAGAGAGAGAGAGAGAGAGAGAGAGAGAGAGAGAGTGTTGATAAATTCCCAGACAACATTGTGAGTTTACAACGTTTAATCTCCCTCTGATTAGGCCAGTGGGTGGGTTTTTCTGACTCACAGCCTGTTTGTCATTGAACTCCACCGGGGTTCTACAAACATCTTAGCATCTGGAAAAGTGTGTCCGCGTGTGTATTCCTTACATTTTTCTACACATATCACACCCCTGCACTACCAATGGTACCTGGTCATCCCAAACATGTACAGTCCCCTCCATAAGTATCGGAAAACAGTGAGGCCAATTCCTTTATTTTTGCTGTAGACTGGAAACATTTGGGTTTGGCACCAAAATATGAATATGAGATAATAGATCAACATTTAAGCTAACTTCTGGATCTGATACACAACTGAGAAGATAGCATTTTTTGTAAAGGAACACCACATTTTTAGGTGAGCAAAATTATTGGAACAGACAGACTTAAAGTAAATTAAAGTGAATAAGACTTAATATTTTGTTGCAAATCCTTCACTTGCAATAACTGCATCAAGCCTGTGACCCATTGATATCACAAAACTTTTGCATTCTTATTTTGTGATGCTTTTCCAGGCTTTCACCGCAGCCTCATTCAGTTGCTGTTTGTTTTGGGGGGTTACACCCTTCGGTCTCCTCTTTAGCGGGTAAAATGCATGCTCTATAGGGTTTAAGTCTGGAGATTGACTTGGCCAGTCTAAAACTTTCCATTTCATGCCCCTGATGAACTCCTTTGTTGTTTTTGCAGTTTTTTAGGGTCATTACCTTGCTGCATGATGAAGGATCTTCCAATCAGTTTGCCATCTTCTCAGTTGTGTATCAGATCCAGATGTGAATACCTGGAAATGAAAGCTGAAATTTTGATCTATTGTCTCATATTCATATTTTGGTGTCAAACCCAAATGTTTCCAGTCGACAGCAAAAATAAAGGAATTGGCCTCACTGTTCCGATACTTATGGAGGGGACTGTACATCACTCCTCAGCAGATGTGACTTTTTTTGGTTCAGAATGGGGGTTAACTACTGATGACACAGAGAGTATAGGAGGAGGAGGAGTTGGCGAGTGTTGTGATGGTTGCTAAACAACTGCAGTGTAAATAAATTGCAAGAAAAAGAAAAAAAGGCCATGTAAACTGTGGTCGTCAGCATGAGGCCTGTCTTAGGTCTTTGGGGCATTGTGAAAAGAGGGGATGACTGGTGGTGGGGGATAACATGAGCTGTCCATAACCTTGTTACACACCCCAGCTGGACTGGAATTTGGGCCTCAGACACCAGCTGGAAGGAAGGAACTCACCTACCACCCTGTCACACTCTATCAAGAACTCCAGAAGGGAAGGGGAAAAAATGGTTTCAAGTCACGTTTGACCACTGAAAAAGGAGGACATCAGAGAAAATACTGAAAACGTATAGTATGTGAAATGAATTGAACTTGACGTTGGATTACACAACTTCTTAATGGAGGAAACAAATCCACTTACATATTTGGTTTTGCTCCACACTACTAAATAAATCAGAAGCAAGTGTTGAGTATGTAATGAGTTTATAATGCGACAAAACAAACAAAACAGAAAGTCAGTAAACATATTCAAAAGGCTAATGCTTGACTTTTAAAGCTGCACTATTCAATATTGTATGGATCAAATGAGATGTGTTATCTGGAAGTGGTCACTCGTTTGAAGCCACTTAAAATAAATATTCTAATAGCAAACACAGTATAGTATGACAAATAGTATGTATCACACACTATACAAATAGTATGTAGTATGGAATTTGGACCACCAAATGATTGGACCTAAAACCATTAACAATGGCTGTAGTTCACATGCTCCTAGCATGGTCCAACTTTCGGAGTTGTCAAGTAATGTTGGTGTTTTCGTGTGCTGTTGGTCGTAGTGTAGAAACAACGTGGATGCTACAAAGTTTCCAGTATTTGCATGACAACAAAGAGCAATCAGGGTTGAGGAAAATAAATAACTTTTTAAAAGGCACTCTACGTTGACAATAACTAATGATACAAAACGATTTTGTAATTCCATATTATTGTAGGAGAAAACTGTAGTTTTTTCGCTGATAATAACTGAATCGAAAGGAAGCAACATTTCGGTAAAACGACCTTCATCAGGCAGAAAGTCCATATTGTAAAATACATGAGAGCAAAAAATATGCACAATACGTGATTAAATAAAAGATGGTAAGAAAAATAAGTTTTTTACCATCAACCAAACACTTACTTTGAGTTCTGACCGTTCACGTGAATTTTTCCTAGTCAAACTCATGTCCCCAATTATTCCGACACCGCATGAATGCAGCCTTGATTTCAGTATTTCAGTTCCAGGGCTTTGGTGTTGTGCATGATGACTCACTGGTGTGAGATGGAACAGTGGGATCATTAATGTCATTTGTTCCACCTGTGACTCTGCCATGAAGGAAACCCTGCTGACCATGCTGCTGACTGTTTAATCTCTTCAATCTCAATAACAGCCAAGCGTTCCCATCATGAAGTTTGTGAGGGAATTCAATTCTGTATCAGTTTATGTAGCAATGACACGTGACTCTTTTCTGTTGTGTTAACAACAGCTCAGTAGATCAGTTTAGCAGCTAATCACTAACTTTAATCAGATTACTTCACTTTAGCCGCGAAGCCTAGGTCCGTAAAGCCCACCCACATACAGACTGCCTTGCAAAAGAGTCTTCGGTCTCAATGGGATATACCTGTATAAATAAAGGTAAAAAAATAAATATACCGGAAGGCCTTCTCTTTTTCCAAGAATAGATCTTATGATGAACACAGAATTCAGAGAAAATGTTCCAAGCAGCCCACAAACAATTGCATTTTTTGATTGTCTTTTATTTAATGATTTAAAAAAATTTGACCAAATCTTGTCTTTACTCCCCTCAAATCTAAACCCACTCTGTTTTTCTCTGCTGGGTGGTTTCACTACAAAGGCAGTGTGACGGATCTCCCAGCTCAGGCTAATCTGTCCTGATCTGTGTGGCACCTTAGGGCGCTCTGTTATTCTCAGCCGCTGCTCAGAATCAAATGACATCCTTGTATTCAATTGATTTAAACATATAATCTCCGGTTCCTCTGACATGATGGTTATCGTTCAACGTTTCACAGACTCACGCCCGGCTCTAGTTTCCTGTGGTATATTCAATAGTGAATTCAGTCACTGGCCAAAATCTGCCTTTTGAAGTTCCAAACCTCATGAAGGCAGGAGACTGAGTCAAACACTACTACACGAGCGATTGCATCAAACAAAAAGGCGGAGAACCACTGGGGCACATTCACATTCACAGCAAGCTCCATGTGAGTGAAAGATTATTGAGCGGCCATTTGAAACGCTTCCAAACGTTCTCAAGTAGCCAGTCTTGCTCCATTTAATAACACTTGCCTGTGTTTTCAGAGGGGAGAAAGAAAAAAAAATTATTTGTAAAATAAGAAGCCAGCCATTTTGGTTTCGACAGTTTCAAGACATGGGCCAATATCAATAGTTCACATATTAACTTTTTCCAATAGGCCAGGACATGCGGGAATACTTTTTTTTCGTACTTCTCCAAAAAGCAATTCCAATTACAAACATTTGTAGTACTCACATTGCACTCTTTTCACTCACAATGTTGAATTTCCACTTGAATAGAATGAACCACATATTGGAGTGTTACACTGGGGGGTATTCATGAATGCTAACACTCCAATGTTACAGCCATTTTTACCATTAGGTTAACTTTTTGTAGCCTATTAAGTATTCACATCATACTGTATATGCTTTAAAGTAACTTATATTTTAGTGTGTTTGTGTATCTTGTGCACACGTACTTTTACGCTCACTCAGATGCACGAGTACGTGGCAAACGTGCTAAACATTCCTGCCGATGGCTTTACGATATGCCGCTGGTCGCAGAAATGAAACATAGCAGTGTTCCTGCAAAATTTGAAAATGGCTGTTGTTATGACGTCAAAAACACTCCTGCTGCTCAATTAATTAGCCATATTAACCTATATCTGTCAAGCTAAATTGCTAACTTGATACATTTTCTTGAATAAATGAACGACGGAATGTGTATCACAATTTGTTAACCATTGTTACCTCTTCTCCTGATCAGTTTTCTCTGTTAGCTTGTCCACACACTGTGGTTTATGTCCTCATGTTTGGGTGGTGTCCATGTCCCACATTAGAGGTGATATAAAGTATCAGACAACACCCCAAGACTGCTGGTTCATGAGGTGGAAGACAAGTTGTGATGTTTGTCGTATAACCCACTGATGAAATACTTCCTGAGGCCGTGACAGGAGGGCTGTGTGCTCATGTTTGCTGCACTGTTGAGTAATCACGCTATGCTGCTAAATCTTTACTAGACCTGACATTTCTGACATAAAAAAGACTGCCAAGACGGATCTGGAAGAAACAAAAACATGAATTTTTCATAGGTTGGCAAAGAAGAGAAAACATATATATAATCCCATAGACACTTCCCGGGAGGACTTATGTACTTGTTTTGGATTTTGCCTTTAGGTGACTGTCAAAGAAGAGATATGGATCAAGAAGCTCACCTACATTAGAGTGTTTCTTTGCTCCAAAATATATCACATTTGATATTTTTTTAAACTTATATCCAGCCCTTCCTTGTGTTTGATTCTCTGAGGGTAACCAGTAATAGAAAATAATTAATCTCTCATTTAAATGCTTGTACTCCATTTGCTTCCAGCCAGATTTTC
Source organism: Hyperoplus immaculatus (assembly GCA_949357725.1). NCBI lineage: Eukaryota > Metazoa > Chordata > Actinopteri > Uranoscopiformes > Ammodytidae > Hyperoplus > Hyperoplus immaculatus. The sequence continues at coordinate 23,170,877 of OX442365.1, forward strand.
ATTAGTGGAACCTGAGGGAACCCATTGTGTGATTGGTAATCAGTTCAGAAGTGAGACAAACCCAGCTGTGAGAGTCGTCTCATGAATTAACTGGCGAAGCAATGAGACCTCCTGTCCTACAGGCACCATGGGATTTTATTGGTGAACGGGCCTCTTAATTAAATGGTGTGTTTGGGTCATCCAGGGTGGAGGACATTTCTCACTATGTAGACAGGGACTACCTCAGAAGCTGGACCAAAATCCAGTCTTAGTGCATGATTCATAACAGCAACCCTGAGTCATCTCTAAAACCACCAATTTGGTCACTTTGACTTCTTTTATTATTATTGTTGCTAGTTTTTAATTTCCCATGAGACTCCTGAATACAGGACTTTGTCCACCCAAAAGTTTTGTTAACTATTTCCTTGGGAATGGAAAGGAATATCATCGCGAAACAACGTTGAGAGAAATAACATCAGATACAAGTTAGCTGAATGCTAAAAATGCAGTTTAAAGCTATAGTGCATAACTCCTGTCGCCCCCATGAGGAATTTTGAGTTATGACAACAATACTGTCGGCGCATCTACATGAGGTAAGCCTTTTGTGATCACGCAAGGATTTTATCCTTCTGCTGTACATCAAGGTTTTTTCTTCGCAGTATAATCAACAACTGAAACATTTCTTGGGGCTTCTTGTGATTTTTCTGAGCTCTTGCACCAGTGTCAGGGGGGACGACACCAGTTTGTAAAAACTGCCATAAAGAGCAATACAGAGAGAGTTTTGTGGAGCTGATAGGCTTAATCAACTTTTTTGTCTTTTCTGGAGGTCAATGGCTTGAATGTTGTCATTGTTTCATATGAAAATGTTACGCACTATAGCTTTAAAACAAGCTAATCCAATCTAGTGAAGCTTCTAAATCGACGTTTTTGATTTAATTTTCCGTATCTTAATTTGGGATGATATGAAGTACGTGATGAAGGATAAACAGTTGAGAAGGAAAGGAGAAGAGCTTTGTACACATGTCTCATCTCCATTAGGGTGTTTGTCCTCATGGTTTCAGAGGGTTGGGGAGGATCTTTGCACCTAATTACCCTGGGGTCGGCTGCTGGCTCCACACATACAGCGCGGTTCAGACCATCTCTGGTTGGGGGGATGAGTCCTCTGTGGTACGGCTGCATGGAGTCAGGGGGTGGTCAGAATGGTCTGGAGGCTTGCCACAGCTGCAGTCGCAACGGGTAGAAAACGACCTTATGAAATTGTCCAACGATCACAAAGAGCGGCTGGAGCAACAGACGGTCCTTTGTCCTGCGGTGAAGGCATTCCTTGCAATCATACGCTGTGGTATTCACTGTGGATATGCGCAGGGTTTCTTTTCCAAATGTCATTTTCCATAGCGATGCGTGCATGTATGTGTGTGTGTGTGTTTTTGCATGTGTGTTTGATTTACCGTGGGACCCAAAAAGAGGATGGTGACACTGACATATGAACTGCCCCTGAATGAATAACTAAATGTCACGCCAAAATCTGCAAGCTTTGAGACACTTTTTAAACCAAATTACAACTCAAGGTGTGAGGTCAGAAAAGGAATTGTATTGTGGGTCAGTCTTGTTTTTGTATTTGGTTTCTTCTTATGGGTGGTGGGGAGTTTCTTTAGAGGTGACAGTCGCCTTTTCCTCACAGCTTCTCCCAAACACTACTATTTCCAAAAGCAAACAAAAAGGAGCCTTAAACGTGCGCTGAGCTATGGATGGATTTATGGAGATCATCAGGTCAGTGCCCCAGATAAAAATCTGAAATCTATCAAAACCAGAAAAATTATGGCGCAGGGAGCTTTTTCTTTTTGTGGATCAATAAGTCAAAGCTTCTGTTAAAAGAGTTAGTCCTGTGAACACAAATGCAGCAGTGCTGAGCTTGCCACTCTGGTACGGATCTTTTATAGCTCAAGTTTTCCCCCCCACTTAGTGGCAGAAGCACATTTTCCACTCTTGAGCCAAGGAAAAAAAAATGGGATCCATCAAAATTTTGCTGATGCCTGGAGAGAACAAATAAAAAGGAATGAGAAAGCTGTATGGAGGGGGCAAAGAGAGCAGGAGAGATTTTCTGGTAGATTGCGAGGTGTTTTATGGACTCTGACCCACTTGTCCGTGCTCGCCTCTAATTAGCAGAAAGCTAATTAAAGAGCGGGATGGGTGGCGCTTGGGGAAAGTGAAAAGTGTCTTTGGAAACGCCCCCAGGCCAAGTGTAAACACACAGCACAGCACACGTCAGCGGAGCCTCGATCCCCCTGCTGTTACGGCTCCGAGTAAGTTATGACTGCAGAAATTGATACGTGCCGTGAATCAATTGAAAGGCATTCGATCTGAGCCCAAAGCTTACTTTTCTACTCCCTTATAACCGAACGTTGTTATCCTTAAAGCCTTTTTAAATAAGACATTTGTTGATGGGGACTTATTGTCAGTTGGCAGCCCCAACAGGGGTCGCCATGTTGTTTGTGAGTGGATTGTACAGTGCTGAGTTGTCAGTGTGTTGAAGTTGCAGAATATCATAGAAAAACTGAGGCCACAGTCCAAGTATTATCTCAGCTCCGCTCAGGACCCTGCCTGCTGACTACATATCTATTCCAGATGGAGGAACCAGCTTCCCTCTCCATTCTTTTTTTTTTCTTCTTCACATTTTTTATTTTTCTTGGTTTTCACAGACCTTCTTTGTTGCACTGGCAAAACGTCTGGTCCTTCATGTTACGAAATGTCATCGTGAACGCCGACGTGTTAGTCTCTGATATGAAACTACCAAGTATTTATGGCACGTCTCTTTATGTCTGTGATGTAAAAAAAAATTAAATAAAAAATATGATAAATCACAGTGTCTTTTTTGTTGACTGGTGGTTTGCGTACCCCGTTCCCACAGTTCTCATCCTCTGCGGATGGATTCAACATATTTTGGCTCGGAAAATATTTTCACCAAAGTTGAAGATCTTCCAGTGGAGCCTGAGACCACGTAGCTCCTAGAGGCACAGCAGCAGCTGAGTGCTGTAAAGTGTTAGAAGATGTTTACTCATTCCAGGCTTGGTTTGACATTGCCATCACAAAGGCCGTGAATAATAACCTCCCCCCACCCCCCAGTCCGCACACCTGTATTGTATTGATGCTGGAACTTTATTTGAAAAACTGGAAAAGGGGTCCAGGAGGCCCTCAGGGTCTACTGGCTAACACTGCTTGAAGGACACGAACAACATGGAATCTTATTGAATATAATCAATTCTAATGTTTGATTAGATGCAGTGACTACTTATCACCACACAACATGTAATCCACTTGTGGTATACATTGCCCAAAGGCATCAGAATAGCTTTAACATAGTTGAAAATTCAGCAACACTGTGAAACTTGATCTAAAATTCAGTCCAGGAAATTAATAACTAGTTGCATACAGTGCTGTTCTAGCATTACACACACACACACACACACACACACACAAAAAAAAACACACACACACGTTCTGGGCATGAGGTGGCGGCCATGATGCGTTTCACAGACAGACGCCGGCCCCCACCGGCCCTTAATGACGGGGCAGACTGGGCTGATATCCAGAGGTGTGCTTTCCCCATCAGGCTGCCTGCTCTCACACCAGACAGGCCAGACAGGAACATACCAGTAATGGAACAGACTGAAACCAGCAGGTAAAACACACCACGGTGACCAGCCAACAACCTATTACAACCTTAAAACATTTTCAATAATTCCCTGAAAAAAAGATGAACAATGAAACAGTAGCATACAGTGTTCACTACAGGTAACACTTTATTTCAACCCGAAAAAATGGGTTTGGAGTTTCTTGTGGAGGATATTTTAGAAATGCTAACTGAAGCTAGATCAAACTAAGCCTTTTGAGTCATGTATCAAAGTTACATAATCTAAAGTGCAAAAAGAAAATCTCAGATGAACCCAGGTAAGGTGTATTTATGTAGACCCTCACCACAAAGCAAGAGTGAAAGGATTTTTACAGGGATCTAAATGGGGATCTTTAAAAAAGTGCATAAACATGAAGAATAAAACTAAAATACTACAGCCATGTTAATGGCTCTGTAAGGTTATAGGTAACAACCACAGTCTATGGAAGGCACAGGGGTGATTTCAACTCAATTAAAGTACCCCCAGTTTTGCAGTTCATTTCAAACTTCTGAACTTTCAGCAATATTTTGCAGTTCCAGTTCATTGCACATTTAAAAAAAAATTATCTTAGTACTCCTTCAGCAATCCAGTTTAGTGGCGGCTTCTCAGTTTCCAGCATTCATACGCATTTTCAGCATTATTGTTATCAAAATCTTTATTCTTATTATATTTATTCTGTAAACATTTTTGGCTCACTGCTACTCCTTCAAATCTTCAGCAATTTTAACCATTCAGCTGTCAAAATATCCAGCTCTTTCCGGATATCATTGTACTTTTTTTAGATTTTTTCTTCCCTTCAAACAATTGAAATACTCAGCTAACACACCCTGTGCCTTCAGCAGAGGAGGAACCTACCCCTCACATGACTGACCTCAGTCAAACCAGGAAACAGTTTGCTTTCCTTTCTCACTAAAGAGACATACGCACTGAAGACGATCAGATTCACCTTCTGACCAAACTAACAACTTCCTCTGAAAAACTACCATTCTGCTGCTTCCACCTGCTGACATTCCACACACTGACGGTGAGTTTGATTAAAAACGGACTCAGAGAAAAGTTCATCTCAGAGATGTAAGTAGAGGAGGGAGGGGGCGCCAGGCCTGACTTTTACTTTCTGTTTGCTGTGTTTTAGACAAAATGGTGTCCAGCTGTCCCGTCTGTCATGGTGTCTTTAGATATCCTGTGCTACTGTCCTGTAGCCACAGCTTCTGTAAAGAATGTCTGAAGAACTGGTGGAGAGAGAAACCAACACATGAGTGTCCACTTTGTAAGAGAAGATCTTCGAGAGCAGAACCTCCTTTAACCTGGTGTTAAAGAGCCTGTGTGAGGCCTTCGTACTGGAGAGAGATCAGACACCTTCAGAGGCTCTCTGCAGTCTGCAGTCTGAGAAACTCAAACTCTTCTGTCTGGACCATCGCAGCTGGTTTGTCTCGTCTGCAGAGATTCAGAAATACACAGCGACCACAGATTCAGACCCATCGAAGAAGCTGCACAACAACACAAGAAGGAACTTGAAGAAACTCTGGAGCCGTTAAAGAGGAAGTTCAAGCTTTTTAAACAAGTTAAAGTGAGTTCTGATAAAACAGCAGAACACATGAAGGTCCAGGCCAGACGCACAGAGACGCAGATTAAGGAACAGTTTAAGAAGCTTCACCAGTTTCTAGAAGAGGAAGAGGAGGCCAGGGTGGCTGCACTGAGGGAGGAAGAGGAGCATAAGAGTCAGATGATGAAGGAGAAGATTGAGGCTCTGAGCAGAGAGATAGCAGCTCTTTCAGACACAGGCAGAGCCACAGAGGAGCAGCTGAGAGCTGAAGACATCCCATTCCTGCAGAACTACAAGGCTGCGGTGGAAAGAGCCCGGCATCAACCCCTTCCAGCCGACCCAGAGCTGCTCTCAGGAGCTCTGATAGACGAGGCCAAACACCTGGGCAACCTGACTTTCAACATCTTGAACAAGATGAAGGACATGGTCTCCTACACTCCTCTGATTCTGGACCCAAACTCTGCTGGTATAAGACTCATCCTGCCTGAAGATCTGACTAGTGTGAGACTAGGAGAACAGCAGCCGCCTCTGGATAATCCAGAGAGGTTTAGAAATTACTTTTAAGTCCTGAGCTCTGAGGGCTTTGACTCAGGGACTCACAGCTGGGATGTCCAGGTTGGAGACAACACAGGCTGGGAACTGGGTGTGTTTCAAGAGTCTGCCAGTAGGAAGAGAGACATACAGTCTGGATCATGGGGAATAGAGCTCTCTGTAGGGAGCTACTATGCACAGTCACCATCAGAGCCAGTCACTGTTAAGGCCAGGACACACCAGTCCGACTACCCGAAAATGGAGACTGCTGATTCAGGGAGCTCCAGTCTTCCCGTCGCGGCCGAAAAAGTGCAAAGAACACACCAAACCGACTGCTGACTTTCCGTACGCTCTGCGCTTGCGCGGGACGTGATGTCTCCATAACAGCAGGCGGCGCTAATCTGTATTGTGGCCCGAAAAAATACGGACGCCGGAAATGATGGGACGGCTCTCTAGACCATAAACATAGATAGAAATACGTATTTATATTTATGGACCATAAAGAGCACCATTTTTAGCAGAGTGTCGAGCATGGTGTCGAGCAGTCAACAAGGGTTGATGCATGTGAGTACTCGCTGACCGAAACAAACAAACACATTCAAACGATGGCTAACTGTTGTTAGCTGTTTGTGCTACCCGCCTCACTTCCGGGCTTCACTGATTCGCTAGTCCTCCACAAATCAAATTGCTCCAACTGAAAGACTGCCCGCCGGCGATTGAACATGTTCAATCGGCTCAAAAGAAGCCCGACGACATCTACGACGACCGATTTCACGGCACACACCAAACAGATTTGTGTCCGCGCCCCCTCCCGACTCTACGACGGCGATTATCGGGCCGGTGTGTCCTGGCCTTTATGGGATGCAATGCATGTTCACCATTAGATCTGAACACTTATCCCCAGAAGAAGTTCCAGAGGATCAGAGTGACTCTGGACTGGAACAGAGGAAAGCTGTCATTCTTTGATGCTGATACTAACACACACATTCACACCTTCACACACACTTTCAATGAGAGGATGTTTCCATACTTTATTCTTAAGGAGGAACCTCTGAAGATATCACCACTGAAGGTCTGTGTGACAGTGGAAAAGTGGAGCAACAAAGTAGCTACCAAACGGCTCAAGTTTTAGGACCAAAAAGTACATTCATTCTGCCAGTTTAAATGCCTGTTTGGAAGTAATGTGTTGTATCTTCAAACTTTGTTACTTATCTCATGCTTGTCTGTTTCATCGCTTTGGGGTCTATATTAGATGAAAATGTTTCCAAGCGTCTCTTCATCATGCATCTTTAACTACTGCAAACTGTATTCATACATTTTAAATACTCATTTCCCACTGTTCTTACAACAGATGCAAATGTGTAATTTTAGGCTCAAACCTGCAAACACAGTAATGTGAATGGATGAGGAGACTGTCTTTGCCAAATACACCAATAAAGAGAGCAGAGAAGTGAAAATGTCTGTGAATCATGTTGGAAAGGGCAGCTTGCAGTCTCCCTGCAGGATTAACCGAAGCAATTCATTTTCTTTAACCAAAGCGCAAAGGGAAGCTCATTGGGTCCCAGGGAGCCAAAGGCCAATTAAGATGTTTGAAGTTGTTTGGAAGAGGTGAATGCTGCATCTGCCGCACAGCATGCGCCTGCATATTTCCACAGGGGGACTACTGGGACCCAACACAGCTGTAGCTCAACAGGGAAAGAATCAATTGGCAATCCAGAATTGTCCGTGCATGGGCCAGAATCAGTTCAATACATGAGGCTGCTGTGGTGTCTCACGGTCAAATTGAGTATAACAACAGTAGAGCAGTTAGTTACATTAGTGACAGTGTGTATTAGGAAGATATTTTCAGAGGGGACCTTTATCGAGTGTAAGCGATGAATTGAAATGCCAACAAAGGAGAGTTAAATAAAGGCCAACACAAATCCCCCCAAAAATTTCGAGGTGCAGTTTGTATAATTCAATAATAACCTCTGGTATTTTCATGTCAGTCCCTGATCTAGAGCTGTGTTGCCAGTGAAAAACTAGTGATGTTAAAAATGATGGGGGACAAAGAAAATAAAAACGTTATGTTATGCTCCTCTGAAGAGTCAGAACGTTTGGTGGAACATGACTACCACCTGGTGGCCAACAGGGGAATTGCAGCTAGGTCATGTTGGTCCACAGCTTGGAACCTTCTTCAACTATACAATTGGCTACATCAAGGTTTATGGTTGGATGTAAACCCTTAAAAATAAAATCTTCCTCTTCAAAGATTTAGCTTTAAGAATGTATTAATGCTTGCATTTATTCTAATACAAATATTCATATTATTTTGGGTGCATTAAATTATTTTTTTATTTAGTCATTTCTTGATTTACCTCAATCATATTTGATTTACCTTCATTTTGGTAGTTTTCGGTTCTCCACAGAAATTAGCCATTTGGGTGATTTTCAACTGCATTCCTTTGACAAGATGTTTTAAAACTTGACTGATGAAGAGTTCATGCATGACTTATTTAGATCCTATACATTAGGCTACTGTAAACATCAAGGTTTCATCCTAAGAATAGAGGATGCATTATTTCACCTATTAACAATGCATACATTTGTGTTAGTTCATGAATGATTAGAGATGTTAAATCGAGAAAAAGTTACTAACTTTTCGTGGCTCCAGCTTCTTTAACTGCCTGTGTTTCATCTTGTTTTGAAATGAATATTTTTTAGTTTTAGTTTAGTTGGATGGACAAATCATACATTGAAAGTTGTTATCACGGCTTGGGCTATCAGGACTTCAGGAATTCATCATAGACTAAACAAGTAAAACATTTAGTACAAATCACAATGAGTTGGGCTACTTGTGTGATTGAACTAATATATTAATCTACTTTATCATAAATACTTATTTGTAAATATATACAAACAAACACACATGTTCTTAGAAAACAGAATTAGTGCAGATTATCATTCTCTCAGTTGCTGTTGTGGTTGTTGATTTTGTCTAAATTCCCCAAGGGAAAGAAAACAAAGACACAAACACCCCGTCGTTAACTTTCCAGGCATATTTAATTGGCACAGTAAACACAATACAAAGTATTCAGTGCTCCGAAACACAAGCATGGGCTACCAAATGGAACACAAACGAAAAAGTGCAAAACACACCATTTGGTAAACCTCACAAAGGAGAAAAGAAGTCTTACTTTGCGAAGCAGATAAAGTAATGGTAAGACTCTCAATAGTTAAAATAGATGTTTTTCCTTTTTAAACTTTATTTATAATATTCATATATATTCTCTCTAATTCCATCGTGCCATTTTTCCACTGTACAGGCAGGTTATTCCGGGGGGGCATGGACTAAAACGTTTGTGGTCTCATTTGCGGAGCATAGGGCAGGCAGACGGATGCTGTAACAGCTACCTCTGCCCTCAAAGTGGTGAGATCAGATTTATCTCATCAATTATCACTGAAAACAATTTGACAAACAAAAGCGTCTTGTTTGATATCTCAAACAAATCGAACGACAAAGGGTGGTGAAAAGCAAACATAGTACTTTTTAAGCTTGATTCTGCACAGGGTTTTTTTGATCGGTCCTTCAATCAAGAGTCCAAATGGTCAATAACGTTGATCACAAGAGTTCATGTTATGCATATGCTGTGTCGGATGAATATTTAAGAATGGCTTCATCCAAAACAATGCAATTGTTACTCGTACTTGCAGTTAAGGGACTTTTAAGTCCCATTTAGGCAGAATAAGCTACAACATAGATTTCCAGCTTTAAAAAAAAGAAAAAGAAAAAAAAAGGAAGCTGAATCATAACTCAACATCATCAAATATAAAACAGAAATGTTAAAATCACGTACATTATGTGCCATGAGAAAGGGGGGTGTGAATCAGTGGACATAATTTCTTCTCGTCTTGATCAGAAAAACTCTCAAAATTTGCCCCCCAAACTTTTGAAATAATCACATCTTACTCCTTTCTCCATACCACAGCTACCATCAGCATCATTCAACTTCTTTCAGGAAAAAAAAACCCAGTCAAGGCCCAAAAGCAGGTGATACTAGGTCACATTTCAGTCACAAACTCTGTGTGGATCACAGTATATTTTCATATACAGTAGACAGTTAAGTGGAACAACCTAAATGTAATGTGTAAAATCATGTCATTGTAGGTTGTATTTTTTGGGGATGGGTAAACTGTTGCTTGGACCGAGTGGAGACATTATCCACAGGGCGTTTTGAACTGTAAACTAACACCAACTTGCGTTAGACACTCTGATCAACACGTACAATACTAAACTTTTACATACATCCTGTACTGTGTATTTAACAGTAAAACAAATGCACAAGACATCCATGACCTACCTATGCAAAAAGATCATTCAGAAAACAAACATTTGCGGGTCCCTATCGTCCTTTGTTGATTAAACTGGGGATGGGGAATTAAGGGAGCGGGAGATCACTCACTCACTGTAAAAATGTGAAAAAAAACATGCTTTCTGGACCAACGAAAGAAAAATTAAAAAGAAATTAAAAGAATAACCACAGGCACTGAACCCAAACAGTAGCATTCAGGTTAATTCGAACAGTACGACCAGGCAATGAGGGTTACTTGAACAGAAAGGCTGGAGGCAAAGGGAGGGGTTGTGGGGTGCGTAAACTGACCAAAGCACCCCCAACCACCTCCAATGGGTTGCCAGCAGGAAGACAGGGCAAGCATGCAGCACGCCGCAACGCTGAGAAGCCACCCGCCTAGAGCTGTTGCAATAATAAAAAATTATAATAAGGAGGTTGGTGGGGTTGGGTAAGGGGCTCAAAGCAGACAAGGGACATAGCCTAAGCCAGCTGTGGATTAGGGAAGGGCCTTGGGGGTGAGTTTGGGTGGGAGGTGGTCAGAGAGAGGAACCGACACCAGTGACAAGGGGACAATAACGTATAAGTGATATAGTGAAAAGAACATGACAAGAGAGTGTAAGATGAGTGACGACCAATGAACACCATCATCATCATCCATGTCTCTTTCCTTACAAACAGGTGTGTGACGGGGTGAAGGGTGTGACGGTGTTGTGTAGAAAAATGGGACATCACATGACAACAAGCACTTACGTACAGGCATTCGCATCAAACAAACACACATGACATGAACCAGAAGCTCATACAGTAACATACAGATAGATTAGCACCAACACTTCTTTTTCAGTAGGCAAAAACCTGCAAAGATGGAGCTGATTTAGTGGGAGTGAGGGTTGGATATGAGAATATTTTTAAAGCCACCACTGATGTAGGCAGAGGAGTCCGGGGTTATTCTGTCTCAAACTGAATCTCACACATCCATACAATGCTGGATGAAGGTGGACCCATTTGTTGTCCGTAAATTCCCGCAGCACTCCGTCCTGTCTCTGACCATACCCACTGACCTTTGTGTGTGTGTGTGTGTGTGTGTGAACAGGGGCAAAGGTAAGGGAAAAAAGGGGAGGGGCAGGAGTGTTCAGAGCGAGGAAGCCAACAGCCGCGTTCATGAACCGCGCGCGGGTCAAGCGGAGTTAGTTACATTAAGAAGCAAAGAAGCAAAACAGCAAAAAGTAAACTGTGTTCTACTGTGGTTGTGACTGCTGTATGGATGTTAAGATGGAAAAGGTTAAAGAGCGCTACAAATTTCGATGGATTTCTCTTATCGTTGCTTCACGTTCAGTGCCGATAAGCTGTTGTTTTGTTTGTGTTTTTATTTTTCGTAATGGTTTGAAAAATAGAGATGCGTTTGTAATCGGCCGGTTCTCTCTCTCTTTTAGATTCAGGACGTCTTTTCACTTTCTCTCTCTGACTCTGTGAGCGTGCGAGGAAACGTGGTGGTCGCTCCCAGGCTGCTTGCCCTGCCATTCCTCAGCCAGAACCACACTTTTAGGAATCTGCAATTCAAACAAAAATGTACAAACAAACAAACAAACATAAAAAAACGACAAAAAGAAAAGTTAGATGGATCTAAAGGAAACTCCAAGTCAAAGACAGCAACCCACACATTCAGACATGGAGAGGAGCAAGAAAATAGTCGTTGAGTGTATGAAACTACTTTGAAACCTAAAAGGATGTCAGCATGAATGTTATCTGCACATAGTGTTTGTGGGAAAAGACCCGAAATTAAGGTGTATCCATATAACTAAGAACTTTTCAGCTGATTCTACTTTAGTTTTTTAGAAAGCAGCCACTTAAGCTTGTCGCAACATGCTGAAGTCGTGTCAAAATCCCACAAATGCTGCCTCATGCATCGCATTTCAAATGCTCTTCAATTACAATTACAGGAGGCATGACATTTTTATTTACAGCACTGATGTAAAACGACACCTGCTTATGAAAAACCCCATGCCATGTCACTAACAAGCCATCGAAGTTGATTAAAAAAAAGTGAAAAAAGAAGTTGAATAAAGTCTTCATGTAATGAGTTACGAAAGACATGATTTTCTGAGTCCATGTGGAACAAGTAGCACAGAATTTCTTTTCTTGTTGCAGTGACGTGAAATGACACAGAGGCCAAACACTCACACACACACACACACACACACACACACCATGCATTTTACAGGAAATGCACCTAGACCCATGCAGAAAAACCACAAAGCTTTAAAGTCATGTCTCCAGCCCAGTCTCACCATATAGCTCAGTACAGCTAATTCTCAGTCCTTTTTACCAATAGCCTGGAAGAAAGGACCAGAACAGCCCAACACTATCATTATCAAAAGGTGGATCAAAAGAGAAAAGAAAAAAACACATCTTAAGGGGGCTACTACTGTTACTAATTTGATTACCTACACAACGTGTTCATGTTGTAACAGCACTTTGATTAACCCTACAGCATGCAATATATAAGAGGGGGTTGGGTGGTGTAGTTTTTATTAGCTTTTTTCTGTTTAGCCTACAAAAATATCTTTTTTCATATGTAACCATATTTTACAGAAGATGTAAATTACATTGTGATTGCATGTTGTGCATGCTTTCCTTTCAGGTACAACAAGTCACCAAAACACAGTAACTTCCGCAGCAGTTCAACCTTAACTGGATGTTCATTGTCACTTCAGATGGAGCTTACATTCAGTCGGCTATTACTATACAGACTCAGATATTAGACCCAGGTTGTCCATACAACTCTTGATTTAAAGCATGTTGATTCAAGTGGAATAAAGTTATCCAAAGTTTTAAACCGTAATTTAAAACAACACAATTAAAAACAAAAGTACAGTGTTTTTAAAAACATTTGAAGTCATTGTCAGAGTGATGGGTGTCATGTTCTATACTTGTATGACCACTAGGTGGCACTGCAGTGAATGGGAGGTGAGGAACTAGAAGCTTCTTTTTACACACACACACACACACACACACACACACACACAGATACACAACAAAAATAAAAAAACATCCGGCCGGCTCAGCTTGCATTCAGTGTCATTTCCTAAAACATTATCAAACGTGACACACACTCGCACATCTGACACGACTGTCCGAGGCACAATGGACAAATCAAGATTGGTCCTTTCCCTCTTGGGAGAGACAGGAAGTGGGTGTCTGTGTGTGTGTTGTATTCTCTTATCTGAGCTACCAGTAACAATCTATAATCTCCATTACTTGCCCCCACTGATACAGCGTTGAATAGAAACAACATGCTGACAAAAAAAATCACATTGCTGGAGTTAAATGTATGTCATAGCACCTTTGGCGTTTGTTTCCAAAAAGACCTCGACGTAGGAGGTGGGGACATATCCCTCCTCATCCTCGTTCCTTCTTACTCGTGTCCAGCCGTCTCCTTTGTCTTCCTCTATGACGTATAACAGCTCGCCCTCTGCCACGGCTATAGTGCCCTCGTTATGACCTGCCAAGGGAAATGTAAAAGCAAAATTGTCATAAGATAAGAGCATGACGAGAGTGATTTTGACATTTGTCCCCCTTTGCACTTCAAGGAAGTTTGCATCATGTATGGTTGCCACATCAGCTAATTTTGTAATATAAAAGTGTAAAGGGTATATCTGTTATTTTGAATCATCTGCTGCAGCACTGCTTTATTTTCCAGCGATCGGGGGCCATATTCACACCCAGCGCTTTAGTCAACAGCCTTTTGAAGATTAAAAAAAAATGTTCTAGAGAAATGACTATATTTCTATCCACCCTCCTCCACACATTTCCTCAGAAAGGTCACAACCCTACTCCTCCTCATTTGGAGTAATCAAATTATTCACTGCACTGCATTCGTAGGAGTTCTACCTGTTGTTTCCACAAATAGCAGCTGAGGTCGACCAACAAAGGGCAAATGTATTGTACTTTTGGAAAATTAAAACGCTAACAGCAGAAAATGGCTGTATGGGGTTTTTGATTCTTTGTTGCTACTGTACCTTCAAATGGATACAAGGCCTTGCAGGTGCCGATGGTGGGCAGCGTCTCCTCGTCATCGAATTCGTCGTCGAACTCCGGCGTGGAGGTGGTGGGGATGCTCGGGTTGATGGTGGCCTTGACCTGAGTCTCTGAATTCTGCTCCTCCGTGTAGCTGCCGTCCGGGCTGCTCAAGGGCCAACACACACACACAGTAAATATACTGTGAAAACATACAGAGTTTTCTTCCGAAAGAATGAGGTGTGCAATGAACTCTGGGGGGGTGGAAGGGGAGAATGGGGGGTGAAGGTTTTGTGGAATTGAATTGAGTGATGTCAGTTTGATTTGGACGTTTGTCTGAGTATACCATACCTCTCTCTGTCCTGTGCACAGTTGTTGCTGCTCACGGCTGTGTTGTTCTGGGTCTCATAGAGTCCACTTCTCCGGTTGTCACTCTTGGATGGCATCCTTTCTTCCACCTCTGCTAACCAGCCCTGAAACACATATATTTATAAGTTATGTGCTGTAGTCAAATCTGTATCTGTGTTAAAATGCTTTTGTGTTTTAATGTTTTATATGTTAATGTGGTTTGATCTGTATCTAAATGCTACTTGTGTTTTGTCTTCACATGCCATCAACCTGGCAGCTGTCATCATCTGGAATAGTGGTTGTTTCATTGTATTTGTGTATGCTCATGTCATGTATTTATGTTTTATGTGTATGTATTGTATTCTTTTTAATGTTTTCTTTAAAGCCATCAACCTGTTAGGGACTGGAGATGAAAATGAGCCAGTATGGCTAAATCTGGCACATTTACATGGTGGGCTGTAGTGCTCATGTTTAATTAATGTGTGTTGTATTAGAAAATGTATATCAAGCACTGTGGATTTAAAAACAAAATGTGAATCTGAGGATGTTTACAGTTGGCAAGAACCATCACCGGGGTAACGCCTCTGCATAACACTCTGGTGTGTGTGCCATGTATTGACAGGGTTAAACCAGGCCCTTGTTCCGGGACTCCCCTGGAAGCCAGCCCCTTCCAGCTGCTTCACATCTTCTCCTAATATGGACGAGTGGACGGGCGTCTTTGGAACTTACCCCAGCTGCAGACCAGTTGTTTGAACTCCTCATTATTTACTGTCCCACATAAACCAAACACCAAAGCTTTGGCCAACACTAACACTAACACTCAGGCAGAGATGAGAGCGCAGCCTGGCAACACGACCTCACCTCAAACTTCTGAACTTCAAACTGGAGCTTCTCGATGTTCTGGCCGTACTCTGTTAGCCGTGGGTCCACGCTGGCAGGGTCGCCCATCTGAGGGTTCTTCAGGTACACGTCTTTCATCTTAGTAAGAGCGTCCCTGGGAAAGAAAATTAATTAAGTCAGCACAAGTCTATGTCTGAATGAGACATCGCCATGTAAACAGCAGTTTTTGATCATCTTAATCAGAATAAGGTCATATTCAGAGGAAGCAATAAGCGCATAAAGACGGCTGGAGTGTTCCGATCTTAGTCGCATCATTGAGTCATGTATACACCTTAATCACAGTAAATATTCCTACTACTCCTACTATAGTTTGCAACGCATGTCCTGGTTTATGGCTGTTAAAGTAGCTTGGGTAAACATGCAACATGACCCTTTCAAAGAAGAGTAATTTTCAGGTGACAAAACAACGCAATGCAACAATGAAATTAAATAGTGTTAATTTCCCTTGGATGGGACAGTAATTTTTGACGGAAAAGAACAGGCCAACGTAATGATGCTTCCGCCACTACCAGTGGATGTCGCTGGTATACACAGTATATGCTGATTGACATTAATCAGAATATGCTGTGCATGTTAACATAGTCACTGTCATGTCTTGAATGCCAAATGACTACCTCTGGTCCATCTCTTTCTGAATGTCCTTGTTCAGATCATCCAGCTTGCCCTGCAGCTTCTTCCTCCTCTGCTCTGGTGGCAGGTGGCTGAAGTCCTCCGGTCCAGAGCCCTGGGAGAAACAAGTTAGGGAATAAAAAGAAAAAACGGGAAACTAAATGGAGAGAAACCATAAGACAAAGAAAAAAACAACGTTTATAATTCATTATTGGTTGTGTTGCTGTTTTCACAGGGATCTTTTGTTGCTAGTGAGGTGCAGTATCTCTCTTTGCTGTAGCTGTAAACCCTGTGAGCCGTGACTCAGGGATAAATGGATAACAGCTCCGCAAATGGAGCTCTTGTTATGTTCTAACCATGTAATTCACCTGACGGAGAAGATACTGCAGCCGCTCGCTAACACACACTGGCTGACATTTGGGATGTTGGTCTGTGTGTAGACTCCAGGCCTTTCACCTATTCAGTCGCTCAGAATCTAGACTAGTGCTTTTGGTGAATGCATGGGAAATGTAATGTAGTGTAAGTACATCCTATTATTGTTCATATTGAGTTTCAGTGTGAGCTGGCTAATGTGGACTTGACAGGACTGTCAAGTCCACATGTATTCCTGAAATGGAGGTTGTGAGAGATTTATTTTTTATTTTTCTGGCCAAGGGTCATATTTCCTGATGAGAAGGAATCAAGACTGTAACACTGAACTGATGACTCATGCTTCTCGACAGCATAGGAAACTTTCTTTGGACGTAATGTATCAGTATTCTGGATCATGCATAGCCTAGTCTCCAAGCAGTACTAAATAAATAATTACATCTATCGCTCTATCTATCTATCTATCTATCTATCTATCTATCTATCTATCTATCTATCTATCTATCTATCTATCTATCTATCTATCTATCTATCTATCTATCTATCTATCTATCTATCTATCTATCTATCTATCTATCATGCAAGATGATTTCAAATGTTTCATCTCATTTATCTATTCAATATTGAACTCTTTGGGGCCCCACAGAGCCTGCTGTAAAGTCTTCGAGTGTTAAAAAATAAAAGTGGAAAATTATGTCTGTGCAATGTTGCTTTTAACTCCTGTCAATGAACAAACACATGCTTGTACTGAGTAGGTGGAAGGCTGGGTTTGATCTCATTGAGATGGGTCACAGCGGCACCACAGGATATAAAGCTTCTGGAGCTACAGACTCTGGTAGTCAGGATTCACTGCACATGAGCCAGGGGGGGGCTAACACAGCAGCTGGGTTACCATGCCAACCTTACCCTTTCTCCCTCTATCGGCACGCAACACTTACAAACATAGACATGCAAAATAACAAAAGATTTGTCAATCATCATGCAGTAGGCATGCACCTTCTCAAATGAATAGTAACAGTTCCAGAAGTCCTGTATTGTATTA
The DNA here is from genome assembly GCA_949357725.1 of Hyperoplus immaculatus. Taxonomy (NCBI): domain Eukaryota; kingdom Metazoa; phylum Chordata; class Actinopteri; order Uranoscopiformes; family Ammodytidae; genus Hyperoplus; species Hyperoplus immaculatus. The sequence goes on from OX442365.1 coordinate 23,188,217, forward strand.
GTGTTTATATTGTCTATGCATTCCAAGACAAATGAAAAAAACTACTTTCTAAAAGACCAAGAGAAAACTTCAGGCAGACATTATATCATTTGTTGATTGTAGTATGATACTTTAGGGATGGATAAGGTAAACAAGTAATTGTTTTGCATTTCATCAGGTATAGATTAGCAGATTTCCAGTCCTAATGCTAAGCTAAACTAAGCATGCTGATGGTAGATACAGTATGAGATTGGTATCAATCATCCTTTTCTTTTAATATTCAGCAAGAAAAGGACCAAGTTTATGATCCAAAATATGTACAGTAGGTAGTCTATTTCCAAAGGCCTCTAAGCCAAAAAAATGTGTGATATTGGATGATATAAATCACAATGAAACTGTCTTGCCTTTAATCTTCAAATCTTGTTTTGAGCAAATGTTTACGAATGATTAATATTCTGTGGAGGCCATAGACTGTATATAATAGGTGGAGGCCTGCCATCATGCAGTTCTTTTACAATACGTTATCTTTACAGAACATCTTTCTATAAACATAATACATATCGGCATGCAGTGTAAGGACATGAGTGAGAAACCGCTACATAAAATCAGATTAGTATATGTTACACGAGGACGTACAATGTTGGTAGAGACAAGAAAGGACTACCAGACGTGACTAGAAGTGACGACATACATGAACAGAGTAAATGTGATCACCTCAATGAGATTCCGGACGTGGGAATTGAGTGTGATCTGCACCACACACAAAACGTGTTGGGAGAAGACATGACGAAAAAACACAAAACCATGACATAAAAAACAAACACCAACAAACAAGAAAAATAACATGTAAATTAAGACATGACGACATGAGAGGCTGAGGTCCAGCGTTGTGTCACACCAAAAATAAATGTAAATCCAAAACTTAATAAAACAAATAAGAGCACATAGGGAAAATAAACATAACGGAGTACAAAACGTTATTAACAGTGTGTTACTGGGGGCGTGGGGGGACGTGACATGCGTGCTATGATCATGCCGCTACAGTTGTGCGGTTATAAACGGTCATGCTTACCAGCTTGAGAGAAAGCTTCATGGAGGAGGCAAGAAGAGAGAGAAAATGGCGAAGAGCGGGAGAGAGGGAAAGAAACAACAGAAACAATGTCAACATCAGCAGAATATCACAGCCATTTGCTTTATTTTCCTTAAAAAAAAAGAACAGTTTACATGTATTTGAATGAAAACGTTTCGCTCTGCCAAACTTCACCATTAAAGGAAAAGAGGGTATATATGGTGCTTAAAGGCTGAAGGATTTATATGGTCGCTATGCCATAAAAAAGCTCTTTCACTAACTGTTTCAGCTATAAACCCTCTAGTCTGCACATTGTTAGTCAGCCAGCTCTAGTCAGCCCTTATATTGTACATTTATAATTCCTGCACATATTGTAAATAATGTTATTTATATTGCACACATTCAATGTCTTTAGTTTTCCATTACGTTTGGTTTTGTATTACTTTTTGCACTGTATTTATAACTCGTGTTTTTTTATCCTTTGTATTTATTGCACCTTGGGTTTGCAGGGAAACAATATTTTGGATTCCTCTGTATGTCTGTCACATATTACAGAAAGTGACAATACAGTTGACGTGACTTAACACTCTTTTCTAATGTGGTGAAGTTTAACATTCCTAATATGATGGATTAATGAAAAGATGAGAAATAGGTCGGCAGCAAAGGCCAACCTACTGCACAAGCATGAGGTAAAGTACTAGAATTAAGGGTCAGACAGACAGATGAAAATAAATGTAGAAGAAAGAAGTAGTAGGAATAGTGACTGCGACAGGGACAAATGGCTCCTTCACTTCTTCTTGATCCGTCTCTGCTGCCATTACTATGTGGGGTGACAGCAGAGGGCGCCAAAAGCATGTAACACATTATAGCAGCAGAACCACACATTGACATGGAGGCTCGTACTGTAAACAGACAAGCTGGAGAGACCAAAACTGTCTAACAGCACTTGTTACGACGAAAAACCTACACATACCCAGGTTTAAAGTATGCATCTCAAATGAAAGAAGTTGAATAAAGGCATAAGGCAAATAATAGTAAAGGAAAGTAGAGTAAAAACTACAAAAACAAATGCCTTTAAAAGCTCCTTTAGACCATTTGCTGAGGATTATTTTTTTTTTTGTGTTTTGAAGACACAGAACAGAGCAGCGAGCAGGTTAACACCCATTGGCTGGCAGAGCTGGAGCAGATGACTTGTAATCCTGTTAGCGGCTCACAGGCCGGTGCACAGCTCTACTCACTTTAGTCCACTAATCAAGTCATCCACCTGGAATGGCCTGTTAGGGTTTCTCTACCTTGTGATACTCACTCTCGCCTCCCTGCAGTTACACAGTATTATATCTTACATTTCTTACAATACCAGACAAATACCTAACTTGCACTGAGGAAAAAAATATGTAGCATAGGATCGAGTTTTCTGTTTCTAATGGGTCAGATATTACAGATACATCTAATCACATGTGTTTTTAATGAATAACCACTGGTATAAAATGTGTTTTGTTAAAGCATAAACAATAAAACAATGGGGTAGATGCACGGTAAATACTTGTCCCCGATTGGCTGTTTCTCTGCTAGCTTACTCTTAGAAGTTTGATAAATACGGGCTCTGGTCCACAGATCTATCTGAACTTGTTCCAACCACGCAGACAGACATAGATATACAGGTATATAGCGGCCCTTACACACAGATTACATCGCTGCAGTATGGGACACGAGCACAAAGAAAGCCCTGGAGGGGTGAATTCTGGGTAACGTAGGCTGAACCCAGGCACAAAGTGTGACCAGCACCTTTGCCTAATATTACATTCCCTTGAGAGTGACATTTAATTAGTGAGGAGGGGGGGGTTATAGCTGGGTAGATGAATGGCCCATTTAACCCTCCATAGCCTCAGGTGCTTGTGACACTTTGTGAATTGACCCTTTTGTAGATGTTCGCTAGGCAAATCCCTCGAACCATCCGCGGTACGACAAGCAACGAGAAACCTCAAGCTGATACATGTGATGTGGGATGACGTCATCTTCTTCTCCGACCATTCGCCCGGCTCCCACACATGTCCACCACAGCCCCATGTGATCAGTACAGAGCCAGGCACACACAAGCCTCCTCTGAGGGGGAAATTTAGCCTCATTAATTATGACGAAATTGACACAACCAATCGTTAGCGTGGAGGCTACTGTGTGTGGTGTATATGGCTTTTTACTGATCACACACATCCGTGCACATTTCATATTCATTCACACTTTTATTCCAATCTCTAACTGCTCACAGAAACACACGCACACACACACACACACTCCGCTGATGTTCACTGGCGCCCGTCTCACACACACACACACACACACACACACACACACACACACACACACACTTACAACATATTGCCTTGCTTCGAAAGCATATGTGGGCAGGCCAAGATTCCTCTTCATAAGCTCTTTGTTACAAATGAGCGAGCGCGGGGATTGCTGCTGTGGTGGTTGTCGGAGAGAATACAGCTTCGTCAATGTGATCTCAAAATAACAACACTGATGTCTTAAACCTCTTAATACTATATATACGGCCTTATGTGGACTCCCGAAACACAGGCGCGTGCTCATTTTCCTCCCGAACAAAACACATACACAGTTAATGTAGATGGATCAGACAGCTAATATGCACTACACAGAGGCTCTCCTGCAGGGGTAGACATCCCTCCACTGTGCAGAGAGACACAACAGCCCGACTCTACTGGCACAATTACTATAATCCCTAATGTGATACTATGCTCTTATTGCAAGACATGGAACAGAAATAACATATTATTTTTCTGTTCTTAGTAAATCTTGATTTTGCTATGTCAAATATTTGAACAGGGATTCTGCATGATTCACCTAGATAAAAGTACAACTTTTAAATAAACAGGAAGGCAAATAAATTCCTGTTTCATCATCCTATCGGACGGAAATATGAAAAAAATAACACAAAACCAGTAGGGAGTATATGAGCTGGTGTGATGATAAATAGGAGTTGGACTAGGATAAGTGTTACAGAAGGGAATACAAACCTACAGTAAGAAATAGAAAATATTTTAAAATTATGATAGACTATTGGGAATTTAAAATGCCAATGTATTTTCTTCAGGAAACTGAATTAAAAGGTTTCCAAGTATTTTCAAAATATTATGCAGATACCCTGTTAAAAATAAGCCCTCCAGCTCAAATTGAGCACAGATACTGGTGATAAAGGGTTACTAGCTTAGTTAGAGTACATGGATGTAGGCCTGACTCTCTACCAGCAGCTGATAATAGGGCATTAGACCAAACTGTCTGTGTCAGTGAGGCAATGGGGCTGCTGTCCCTAAAATACTTTGACTAGATTAACCATGTGCCTTCTGTTTCATTTTCGTAATCTTTAATATGCTAATTTATTTATATATATATATATATATATATATGTATATATATATATATATATATAGGCCTATATATATATATATATATTTAACATATTGTAAAAGTGTTCTATAAATCAAACAACATCTATATACATGAAAAGCATGAACAGTAACTGCCATGAGACATGGAAATGGGTACAAAGTATTTAAATGTATTGCAATGAGATATGGAAAAAGTAAAGTTTAATTTAAGGGCTTTTTACTGATACAGTTTCTACCCTGTCAAAGCCTCAAGGACTTCATTCAACCTGTTTCTTGTGTCATGAAATGTTACAGTAAGGTCAAACTTCAATCTTTTAAATCTGTGTGTACTTTAAACACAATGCATCTGAATTGACTCAGTACATTCATTTGTTTTATCTCTCTTCTGGAGAGCTGTTTCAGCACTTCCGCTTTCAGAAACGTGCGCTTCCTGCTGGATCTGTCCGGCGCTAGAAAAAACACACACTTCCCTATTTTTTTTCTGCTGACCTTCAATCATTTCCTCTACGATACGCTCGCAGGACAGCACCGTAGCAAACGATTGTTCTTTAACAGACGTCATGTTAACGCCAATTCAAACAAATCTTTTTTTTTTTGCTTTTAAGTAGCTTGCTGCCCTTTCAAAAATACAAGCGTAAACAAAATAAAAAATGTTATTTGTGGGCTCTCCGGAAGGAACACGTGAGTTGCCGCCCAATTCCTGAGGTCAGGGAGAGCTGGCTGGGTGAAGGGCATTGTGGGAAGGTGTGCAATGACCTGCCCCGACTACAAACACACACACACTGGGTATTAGAACAGTAACTGGTAATGACACCCACCTAGACCCTGGGCTGGTGCTGATAAAGCCACCGTCCAGGAAGCCTTCTAAAATTACTCCTCTGGCCTTTTCCACTCCACATGGAGATGACTCAGTCGGCCTGCTGCCATATCCACAACCCATTACTGTGTTCATACTGAGAACCCTCTCCTCTATTATATGTTCTTTTCCTTTAAGGGGGAGTCAGCGATTCTGGAAAATGCTTGTTGTCAGAATCACGTTTGTAAAAATCAGTGAATATCTCCTCACAATCTGCTGTCTATCTATCTATAATGTATGTGTGCAGAAAAAAAATCCAGTGTTAATACACAGCCTAGGCTCTGGAAACGGGCATGTTGCTAGCTACCTTTGTTTACATATCCTTTGTGTATTAACACTGGATTAACATTTTTTTTCAGCACACACACAGTATGGACACAGGTAGCAGATCGGAGGAGATATTCACTGATTGTGACAAGAAAGCGTTCTCCAGAATCACTGACTCCACCTTTAAATCATGTGCAAAAAAAATAAAACACAAAAACAAAATAAATCCGCTTCCAGCATATAAGGCTGCAGGGAAGTGCGCAGGATAGCGGATAGTGCAGTCTCCATGCTGCTGCCTAGACTGCTCAGGCGTCTGGCTAACTGTCTGTCATAGGGGGGAAGGTGAGTAAGAGGGACTGTCGCTGTGAGCACGGGAGTTAACGTGAAGAATGAAGGGACAAGATGGAGAATGATGGTGAGTCAGACAAGTACCATGGATTTAGAGTTAGGCGCTACATTAGCATGCCAGGGAAGCAAAAAGGCTGAGCACTGTATGAGTGAAGTGAAGAAGCCTTTGCTAGGCTACTACTTTTTTTCACTGATTATATCATAGTAGCAATAATAGCACCAATTTGGAAGGTAGTTTTGAACAGCAACATGTGCAATTGAAAGCTGGTAATGGTCCAATGTGAGCACTGTTATTTATAATTCGAGGTCAGATGAGTTTCTTTTTCATTACATGGTACCGGCTCCTCTATACTCTACTATACTGTACTCTACTGGCCTTTGGTATCTGGCAAGCGACGATCTTAGACCAATCACTGTCAAGTACCTCGGACCTACTTTTTTGGAACCTCAACGTAGTAGGGACCAAAAAAGTAGGAACCAGGTAGGCTGCTTTTACATAGTGGAAAACCATCAATGACAAGTAGAGTAGATTAGAGTCTGTACCATGTAATGGAAAAGCCTCAATTGCTGCATTCAGGTTCATTGCCTGTTTTGTGGCGATACCATGTAGGCATTATGACCTTAAGCCACAAATAAAAATATGCTACCTTTTGTATTACTTCACCCATACAGTGTAGCAGGTACACAAGCTTCAGTTACAGGTGTACGTACAGACAGACAAACACACACACACATGCTTCAAAGCTTGCTGGACACACACAGGCACACACACACACTTACCCCTCGCCTCAGGCTCCGGAGGCAGTGCATTTTGGGCTTGGAGGTCATGAAGTCGTTGAGGCGGTGGGAGAGGGGCTCCTTTTGCTGCTTGGGAGACTGGGGGTCGTTGGGAACAGCAGAGGGTGAGGGCGGGGATGAGGCTGGGGGGGCAGGTGGGGGCTGGTGGGGGGACGTTAACAGGGACATAAGCTACCAGTAAGAGAGGGGGAGCCGTGACGGAGGAGAGGAGAGGAGAGGAGGAGGAGAGGAGAGAAAAAACATGGAAGAAGAAGAAGATAAAGAAGGAAAAAACAAAAAAAAGGAGGAGGGAACACAAAACGAAATAAATATAAGCCTCCGACGAATATTAAGAAATTAAACAAACGCACAACAGAAAAACCCAAACAGAAACGTAAACGAGACGACCAAAAAAACCTAGTGTCTCAGTTGTTATGTCGTGGTAAATAATGTCAAACATATAAAACAATATTTAAAACAAATAATGTTAAAAAAGAAAGGAAAATAAACCAGAGTGAGTAGGAAGCGTACAATGTGTTAAAGCGGGGCGGCTGCAACGATAGCAAACAGCAAAGAGTGTCAGACAAAGCGCATGCAGGACTTTCTTGATTTAGGAAATCATCTTCCCTAATTAGTTGACTTTTTTTCATTTGTTTTTCTCAGCCTCATCATAACATGCCAGCTAGTGAATGGAAGAAAAATAATTCCCCACATCCCCCTGGGGATATCAGCAGCTGAGTATGAGGTCAGCGTTGGAGAAATCTAATTGCTTAACGCTGTCCTGGAACATCTGACTGCATAATTCATCATCCGGCAAGTGGAGGAGTTAGAGAGTGAAGCAGTGATGAGCTCTAAGACACCACACAATGCGCATGCATGGGCAAGTGTCCCAGAAACCCCTTCTTTCAAAACACAACCAGAGTGAACAACAACCTTATTCTGTGAGGCAATGATGGTGCTTTGAGACTGAATTATAAATATAATTTGTGTGTATTTTGCATGTTATGCTTGCATGCATGTGTGCAAGTCCAGTAGAAATACCTCTCTGTACGGCTGTCAAAGCAAATATAATAGAAACATACTGTTCTGAATAAGTGTGCCATGGTTTGGATAGTTGAAAACACCACTTTCTGTACACACACAGTCACTAGGGTTTCTCATTTAGCATGGTGCACACTTGCTTCCAGCCTTTCCATATCACACACACACACACCCAATTGCTCACTCATGCTTTGGTTTAATTCAACACCAAAAGTGCCACCAGCCCATATGACAAGTCAGAGATCAGTTTTGCTGTTTTAGAAGCAGGAGACCAAAGGTTGATCACCGGTCAGTGGAAAAACAGTTATTTTGGATCAAGTTAATATTGGCAAGTTGAGTCCGTCCACAGGACTAGGATAGAAATGCATTAGGGCGTGTTACACAAGGGGAGGCTCCCAAATCGGTGAGGGTGATTGCCAGGGAGAGGGGAAGGGGAAACGGGTGGCGAATAATAATAACAACCAAAATTGCAGTAGGAACAATAAAAGAGCAACAAAATCTCTTTTTGAGCTTAACATAAGTTAACGGAAAAAAATAAAAGAATCTACACAAAAAATCAAATTATACACACAACCAGTGCAAGGAAATTTAACAAATACTACAAAATGTGACATTGAACACATAAGGCCACAGAACGAATATATAACATGATACAACCACAAATATCCCTCCACCCCACTTTCCAAAAAAAGAATCTCCCCAAGGTGACCTCCGAGTGAGGTAAAATGAAATGCATTAAAACCCAGCGAGGCGTTTGCTGTACAGTACGCCCGGGGTCTAAATGTAGCCCTGCGTTTTTATGGAAGTGTGCATTCATGTGTTACCTTGTTCTTGTTCTTAATGAAAGGCCAGAGTTTGCCCTTGCTCTTGCCGGTGGGCCTCTCCTGTTTGGACTCTCTGCTGTTGGTCAGGCTGGTGTCTGAAGCCGTCCTCTTCATGGCCTGGCCGTAGTCCTCAAACTCCACGTCGCCCGGGGGCTCAAACCCTGACTTATAGGACTCCACCACCTGCTTTGAATCCTAGTGGGAGTAGAGAGAGAGACTCAGAACTTTACTCAGAATCTAATTTATTACATTTTCCTCCTCTTCTCTGGGTTGGTTGTGGGTTTTTCTTTATAGCCATATCATCTCATTTAAAAGAAATGGACACAAGGCTGAGAGACACTACTTTTATACAGGCTTTATACAGCTCTTCTGTCTATAATGAAGGGTCCATTTGTGTTGTCAGTGGATGTGATGTAATAAGAATTTCTTAATAAAAAATTAAATGCTAAGCAATGACTTAAAAAAGGATGGTTGGGGGGGTCTGTTTGTTTAAACTGTCCAGCTAATCAGTAGGTCTGGTAGATAAGATGCTACACAATAGTGGCCTGGTGACTCTCTTGTTTATAGTAGCTCTGGGACTGATAATAGTCCATGAGCATGTCATGAAAGGAGAGAAAGAGAGAGAGAGAGAGGGAGACATGTCGTTATTGAGTTTGTGGGGGCCACAGAAGAAACAGGAAAAGACCCGAATCTGTCAGCCGAGAGTTATGACAGAAACACTGAGGTCGGGGACACAGCCAGGCTCCTCAGACGCAGGAAGAGGCACATTAATCAAGCGCAGTCAGTGTGTATCGGGCCTATATCTGAGCTGATAAAGACAGTGGGGTCTGGTTGGAGTTAGGATGAGTGCATGTGTGTGCGTGTGTGCGTGTGTGCGTGCGTGCGTGTGTGCCTGCCTGCGTGCCTGTGTGCGTGTGTGCGTGCGTGCGTGTGTGTGTTTGTCTGTTTGTGCGTGGGAGATAGAAGACGGTGAGAGGAAGAGAGACAGAGGGAGGCAAGGATCATGTGATGTGTTATTCTTTGTCGTTGTTTACTGCAGCAGCCAGTCAAAAGGCTGGAGTGATCTCCCTGGAGCTTGGCCATGCACACAGCTACACACACACACACGCACACACACACACACACACACACACACACACACACACACACACACACACACCGACACACTCATACTATGTAATTCCTGTGTGTTCAGAAGAAACTTATATGTCATTTAATGTTGAGGGGGATTATGGAATGTACTTTTAGGCGACACAAAGCTCTAAAAGAGGGGACTACATTGTGTGCGCTTGTATCCCATCGGTTTACTTACTATAAAAGCGGAGGCCAACACATAATTCAAATCATTTTGTTCAGCTATTCTCCAGGTCACAACACTGTCCTCCCACAGCCCTTTGTTGTTCACAGGTGGGCAGTTTTTATTTTCGCCACCCCCCCCCCCCCCCAAGAGTACAAACTTAAGGTACATTTGCTGCCTAAATGAAAGCCTATACAGCAATGTGTGGGTTGTGATTGATGCTTATAGTGAGTAATATTTCCCCTTTATTGGTTTGTATGTACAGATGTAGTATATTGATATGTTTTTCCATATACTCACAGTCTTAGGCTCTATGGACTCAGCGGCTGTGGTCATGCCGTCTAAACACTTCCCCACGATGGGCAGCACTTGACGGTCCACGTCTGCAAACGTCTTCATGCACACTCCTATCCTCTCAATCCTTTTCTCCTCCATGTCTTGAAGTTTCTGTGTGAAAAGAATTCAGACACATTCATATGTTATTAAAAGCTTTACTAGCGTTTCTTATGGGAGAGTAGAGTGAGGAAGGCTTGTGAGAGCTGTCCTTTGATTAAGCATCAAAAATCTGACGAATACCATCTGGGAAATCACTCGGGCAATTTCCATATTTTTGAATAAAGAAGTGAAAACTCAAAGATTGTGAATATGTGGAGTGCCTCATTTTTGTATTTTAAATTTGACTTTGATACCCACAGTCTGTCAAGATGTACAGTAACACAACTTAGATAGTTTGTACAAAACAACCCACAGTTACCCTCTGTGTTTCCTGCATATTTTTAGTAGTTGACCCAGAGGGGAATGAGGGCGGCAAGAGACAAACGGCATTGAATTCACAAGATAACTATGAATGCACCATTCTGGCAGACTTTTCAATCCGTCAGCACTTTTATGTGCATATATTTTTGGATGGATGATTACATATTTAAGTAAACCTAGAACTTTCAATTGCAATCATCTGCGACAGCAATTAACCCAATAGGCCGTGTGATGTGGTGGTGCTGTTATATTGACCTGGAATATGTTGGGGATGACTGTAAAGTAATGTTCATTCTGCTCCTGGTTGAACTTCTGCAGGTAGTTGGAGTATTCACTCTTACTGTCGGCAGCCATCTTGTGCCTCATGTCGGCTTGCTGTCGAGCCTGAAGGAGAGAGAGAGAGAAAAACTAAAACATTAGACCCGCTTTCATCATTAAACCTCAGTGTCTGCTGATTAACACAGACATATGGGTTACACACACACACACACACACACACACACACACACACACACACACACAGTCAGAGAATTAGAACCTGCATGAGTTGACACATTTGTGCATACGAGTGTTCGTGCATGCACATGTACACACATAAACATAGAGCTCGTGGACGCACGGTCACAGGTGCAAATCCAAGAAGCAGCAACAACAAAAACAGCCATTGGCACTAGACTCTGCTGTATGTAGGCCAGGACAAACATATAAAAAGAGAGACACGACAGCCTGCATTGGCTGCATAGTGGAGGGATTTAGTCTTTCTATTGCCCTGACAGTCTGGCCTATCTGTGCCGTCGATAATGTTGATTATTCTAAGCTAGTTTGGTCTCGGGGAGGGAGGGCAGGCAGTCAGAAACGCAGTGGGAGCAGCCTATTACGGATCCAAGGCAAGCAGATGGAGATGAGATTATCTCAGCTAGACGGCATGTGGTGTGTGTGTGTGTGTGTACTGTTTGTGTGTGAGCAAGCTTTGTGTGTGTGTTCATGTAGTTAAATACTCATATCTGTTTCCTCTTTCCATTGGATCTGAGGGCTGTCAACACATAAATAGCTTCATCAAAAACAACGATGAAGGCTTTGATTGTATTTGGTCAGATAGATGCAAACCAAAAAGCTGCAGTCATAGTAGTGTCGGGCAGTAGAGGGAACATAACCCTGATCTGTCATAGTCCTCCTATGGGAAACATTTAAAAGACTGAGTCCAGTTCTTCACCCACGCACCAATCTGAGGCAAGAGCTGAGTCTCTCTCTCACACACACACACACACACACACACACACACACACGGGTAAGCAATAGATGACATAACAGAAGAAAAAGGAGGACATCGGAGAGGAGACACTCTTCAGACACAAAGGTACGGTATTTCCAGAGCAGGAGGGATGACAGTTTATACTTTGGTGGAAAATAGTAGTCACAGCCCTTTAAAGAAAAGGAATGTGAGAATTAAGCTAAAAAGCACATGTGAAAGTCCAGCTGTTAAAAATCAATGTGTGGGCCTGCGAGGTTGTGTTTGTGGATGTGGAAGTGTGCTGCGCTGGTGTCGGTGCATGCAGAGTGCATGCTCAAAGTGTTGTGGAAATGACAAGGGTACACATTGTCGTCTTGGTGACTGGGCAGATGATGAAACCGTGTTAGGAGCTGCAGACACATCATATCCTGTTGTCATTTTTGGGAAATAAATTTGACACTGTCGGAACTCTATCTATCTATCTATCTATCTATCTATCTATCTATCTATCTATCTATCTATCTATCTATCTATCTATCTATCTATCTATCTATCTAATACTTTTCTTAAGCAGAATTACAAAAATGGAAGTTGCCTTATGCATCATATTGAGCATTTCTTTCATTTAAGTTTTCTGACATCACACATATAAACAGCAGTAGCGGATCACAGTCAGACAGGACAGGACGTTTTACCGGTGACCTGATCAAGGCCTTTGTGTCAGACTTGTGTGTTTATCAAGAGACAGTGTGTGTGTGAGTGTGTGTGTGTGTGTGTGTGTGTGTGTGTGTGTGTGTGTGTGTGTGTGTGTGTGTGTGTGTTCCCACAGATATAACAGGATCTCTTTCCGCTACACCTACCTTGTGCGAACTTCGCTTCAAGTCATGGAATAAAATAGATAAACAAACACAAAGACACAAACAACAAACAAAAAAAGGATCGTTAACCGTTTCCAGCCAAACAAGAAGTTGCCATAGATGCACTTCCTGGACCATCAAGCGTGTCATCGCTCAGAAAAGGGGAAGTTGGTGTCAGGGTAAACAAATGCAATTGCCACGGAAACGCTGGTGTATTAAACTTATGCTAGATGTAGGCAGAACAGAAATTTTAGTGTAGGCTGCTATTTTTCTAATTCATTTACGATTGGGGATTCCCATAAAAAAGGGGAAGTCTATGAGTGAGTAGTACTATGTAGTAAGAATGGGGGGGGTCCTAGGGCTGCTCGATTATGGCAAAAATGATAATCACGATTATTTTGATTGATATTGTAATCACGGTTATTAAAGAGGATTATTCATTGTAGGGATGCACCAAAATGAAAATTCAGCCAATTCTTTCAACATTACATAAACAAAACTCCCAATTGTGCTCCTCAAACATAGCCTACAACTAAAAAGCCACACAAAATAAATAATCAGTAAAACCTTCGAATCTAAGAGTAAAATTAATATTTTACTAGGGATGTGATTGTGAACCATTCATTGATTTGTACTTCGACTTATAAGAGGATGTAGGCTATGAATCTACAAAAAGATCGACTTATTGCCTTCTTTTTTTTTGCAGTGCACGTTGAGTTGCTGTTAAAAAAAACTACACCACAGCTGACACCGTAATGTTCAGACTTCAGAATTTGCATCAGAGCGCTGATCATAAAAATTAGACGCTTTATTTAAACGACGTCCATGCTTAGGTGCTGGTTGTAACTTTTCGTCTGTAGACTGAAACTAATGGTGGGGGTGCGTCTCACTGTATATTTGCTCTTGTCGCGCAGATAGTTTGCAGACATGGCACAATATATTCAGGCTCGAGAAATGCAATCAGAAAGCGGAAGCCTTTCCCCTCAACAACGTTAACGTGCAGGAATCCCCGACTATCATTTTACCCGTAAAGCCACAGAGCTTTTCTGTGCGGCGGCTCACACCGGCAAGTTCTCACAGTGAATGACACCGTTACCCACCGCCATCACAGTGTCTCACTCACACCATGTTTCACCGAGTGAAACGCTGCTTCAATCACACAAGGCTTTTGTGTTTTGGTGTAACATCCTGGACGAGCGTTTTAACTTTATGCTGAATAAACAATTGCACTGGAATCGCTGAAAGCGACAGTGTTCGGGCGGGGGCGGGGCGGATCGCAGGTGGAGACAGAAGGGTGCGCTGCATTTACTACACATGACCCGGCGTGCCGCACAATAACCGTTTTATTACGATTATCTTGTTTTCATGATCGAGGGAAGCCAAAATTGTAACCGAAATCGAAATTCAATTAATCGCCCAGCCCGAGGGGGTCCCCTTAAAGAACTGTTAAGCAAGCTTTGTGGATAGCTGGGCTGTGATTCCAAACCCCAAATTGTAGGATTGGTTTGCCAGAATAAGGGAGTGGAGGAGGTTTTGAGTGAGAGTGAAAACCACAATACCTCAGCTCAACAAACGGCAGCTTTTCAACATCCCAGTGAGACCTCACATCACAGCTCGGAGCTTGACAAAATATATTCATGTCAAACATTGACAGATTATTGTTACAGTCAAGTAACTGAACTGAGAAAGTTAATATTAAATCCTCAGGTGGCCTTTAGCTGCAGAATACTGATGTACACAGACACAAACTATGCATCGGTCCGGACACTTTCTCTGCTCTCATCATGAATCTGTTCAGACCTACTTACACCCCAAGGCTTAAGCTATGACTCAAACCCATAACACAAACAAGGCTGAGGTTGTGAACTGTCCCTTATGGTGATATACACTCAGAGGCCCTTCTAAATAATGAAGAGAATATGCCTCTGAAAAAAAGGAAAGTAAAACCTATTGAGAGACATGATCTGTTCTTTTTCTGGGGCTTTTTACGGAAGTTTTACGACCAAATATTTTTCTAAAATCCACACTGAGCACTTTAACTTTTTCTTTACTTTCATTATGAGTAGTATATAAATATACAGTTATTTTGACACCAGAAAGGTGAAAAAGACGTGAGGTGTCAGGTGTCACACGTCGCTTGTCTTAACCACAGACACTTAATACTGACAATACAGAAATAACACAGTCACACACCGACACATACACCCCCCCCCACACACACACACACACACACACACACACACACACCAACACACAATCCGTTTGTCTCTTTTTCGTGCATCTGCACCGACAAACTATTTCTATATTTCTTGTTACAATGTCACAATTCACAGACCTGATACCACAGACACAATATGTGAAAAAACATCAAGTGCCAATAGCAAATGTTAGATATACACAGATAGGAAGAGAAAGATTCAAAAACATGTGTAGGAAGAAAATCCAATAACCCTGCAAAGAGACAGGGACTGAAATACATCAGTCTTTTTCTATAATAAATTCTTCATTTATGAACATGGAAATGTGAGTAGGTGAAGAAAGAGCTGAGGCCGGTCAGACAAACCCACACAGAAAGAAACAAATGAGAAAGATATAGTTTTTTTTTGCTTGGATCTATACATTGGCAAGCAGGGGGAGATACTGAAGTGAAAAGTGGATATTTATTATGATTTTTCTTACATTATAAACATTGTTAGTGTTTACCATAGCATCCTATTGTATGTGCTGCTTTAAGAACAAACAGGGAGTGATCGAAGGGTTTTGAGTTAAAGGATGGTTTTGTGTGTGTAAGCCTGTTTGCTACAATTATCATATAGTTCACATTACTGTTAACATTAAAGGCATATAGATTTATTTCCTATTTTCATTGCTATGAGCTTTCATTTATTGCAATACAGCTTGAAAATCAACCATTAGGGACTTTCTTGAGATCTTATACTGCACATCATTACTCCAAAAAAAAGTATGTTACATTTGATCAACTTTATGCTTCCTAGAGGTTGAGTTCTCATGAAAACTCAAGTTTGCTGTGGGAGTAAGATCATTTGAAAGCCTCATTCAACAGCTATGTTGTCAGAAAATCTAACCGTCAAGGATAATTGCTGTACTTTCCAACAAGTCTTAATTGTCAAGGCATCCTTAAAGCACTAACTGGGACTGAATTGAATTATATTTCAGTGGCATGAATGGAAACTTCAAGTCAATAGAGTTGTTGTTGTTGTTTTTTCAGCAAAAATGTATACGTTCATTTGTCCTTTAGAGTTGAGTGGGAACATGTTGAAGAATCTCATTCTATACATTATCGCTTTACACAAACAAGCGATACGACCTAAACAAGAGCAAAAAGATACAGCGCTGAATTCCGTGTAATGCTAAAAGAGTCTTTCATTCTTCCATAAATGAAACAACTGTAAAATGGGACACAACGCCGCTCTTGTTTTTGACACTAGTTTCTTAAGCTGCTGTGCCGGGTTCCTTCCAGTTGGGTTCAGTGTTAGCCTAAGCCTATTGTAGCCCTCTGGCCACAGTGCAGAAAGGCTCTTTATATTCCGGCCTATATTTGCATAATAATCGGCTCTGAACTGTGTCGACTGTGAAGCCCCAGCTCTGCTCCAGCAGCTGATGTTTGCAGCAGGAGCACGCGCTGCTGCTGACCCATGATGCCTTGCGGGCGTGGGAGCTGTGTGGGCTAGAGGCTGGAATTGTTCAGGGGCTCTTTTAATTGGTTGTGACAACAGGAAATGACATCAGCTACATGGCCCAAGGGGCTCTGGTATACAAGTCCTGAGAAGCAGACGATGGCTGCATGTGTTGAGGACGTACAGTTTAATCACAAAAACTACATGAAAGGTGGAGTCAGCCATTCTGTAGAACGCTTGATGTCAAAATCACTTTTTGCGCTGTTTACAGAGCCTAGGCTGCGGATTAACACTGGATTTTTTTCAGCGCACACACACAGTAGCGGACAGTGAAGAGATATTTTGACAAAGTGATTTTGACAAGGGTTCACCAGAATAGCTGACTCCACCTGTAAGATTCTTAACTATGAAAAAATAAAGCAAAGCTGTATGTACATACCACAACACACATACAGTACAGACAGACACACACGCACGCACACACACACACACACACACCAACATGGACACACAGTCCTCTCTGTTGCCGAGGCCGTTACAGCACAGCAGAATGTTTGGTGCTGCTCTACAATGATAATGAGGACCGGGCGCTGCTATCAGCTTTGTTAGGCAGCGGATCACTGTGCTGCCCAGACAATGCCAGCTTTTACACACAGTCCCTGGCATCCAACTCATGGTCACTCAATCTTTTACTGTGTTTTCCAACTCTCGGTGGAATGAGGAGTCAGGGCTGAGGGGGCATGGAAAGGGGGGAATAAAATGTAAAGGAAAATGGCGAGAGAAAGGGGAGGGTGCTGGGTGAGAGGGTGAGAAAAGACCAGGCGATTGTGTGCACAAGACAAGCTGGCGTGATTGGTGGCCGCTGCACTGGAGTGAGATGACACATACCTTTTCCACGTCAGCCTTAGTCACGTTAATGTCAGCGTCCATCTTCTCGAAGTATTGCTGCGCTCTGTCCGCCTCTTTGCAGTCCCTCTCAAACCTTCTTTTACACTGAAAAAAGAAAGAGAGACACATTTAAAAAGGTGCACCATGTAACTTCGGGTATGTCAGAGAAGTGAACATTTTCTAAGGTATTTTCTCATAACTGTATAAACAACTTTCCCTCACTAGAAAATTGGATCCATGGAAGACTGTTTGAAGTTAGAAAGCAACCTTAAAGGTAACTGTTACACTATTGTTGTTTACAGCAGCAGGGCCCACTGTTTTGTTTAAAGACATATTCTAGTCTTACTTTTGGTTTCAGGTGCCTCAAAATAATTGTTTTGATTCGTGATGATATAATTATTCAATACTTAGAATAACATGTAGAGAGAAAAAAAATTTGAATAACTGCAAGCCTTGAAAATGTAAACAAATCCACTTCCCCTGACGCTGCGCAGTGCACCTTTAATATAATCATGGACGTTGAATCAGTAAATATGAATGACATGCATGAGCTGTAGCTGGAAACGCTTTTCAACCTGACCTTTAAATAAGCATAGTAATGAACGTCATAACATGTACACATACGTCATATAGGTTTCAGGCAGCGCATTGTGTGTGTGTGAGACTGTGGGTCAGTTTATGCCATTTGACACAGCACCGGGGGCAGTTAAACAGTCTGCAGCCCGCAGATTAAACAAATATCCATAGTGGCCATTTGTGTACGGAAAAACAAGCATTCATCCAACCCCTCTGTCGACCCCTTCTATCGGAACAATCACTGTTTGTTGGGCCAGCCGTGCACTCTGAACTGCGCCTATCTGCCTCACACACAATGGGATCATTGAACGCTCAGAGAAGGTTTTTTGAGGAGGACAAGGATGTTATGCATCTCTCTCACTCACACACTCATTTCGCACACACTCTCCCCCGCCGAAAGGGGCCAGGCAGAGATAAGGAGTGGTTTTCTGTGCAATCTCACTTTTACAGTTCCTTCGCTATACAACGAATGTAACAGACACTCCTGGATTTGCTCAAATCTACTGTAGGCCTCTAAAAAGATAAGTGTATTAAATGAATGTTAGTCCTGGCCTACTATTGACTATGGAGGATGCACAACTGACGGTCAAGTGAAACTTACTTTTGTATTTCTATCTCTACTTCAGTATTTTCTGTCTATTTCCCCTCATGGAGAAAATAACATAAAAGCATGCAATTATAAGTTAATTTAAGGCGCCAGTAAGTTTTAAACCACCAATATTTTTCTCTGATCATTCCATCTTGGTGTTCAAGTTTTTTCCTGTGTACTCATACCACACTTCTAACCGCTGTCTTGTTTTTAACAACAAGAAATGGCACATTGAGGGTTCTTCTGGTGGAGAGAGAACAGCAGGTCCCTCAGGGCTTTTTTCATTTAGAAACACAGTCCAATTTGATCACACGGTTTTAATGACTTCATAGTCACACAGCCTCTGCTTAAGTGTCCACTGCAGCATGTGCTTCAGAATCATGTGGCACTGATGTTGACGACTGATTTTTTGGCTTTAAAGCTATTATGATTAAAAAATGCTGAAAAAATAAAAGTAAAAAATACCCATAAACACAATTTTCAATCTAATTATCTAGATCTATTTAAAAACTTAACTGCTACAGTTACATGTTTTTGTTTTTTAATAATCATTATAGATATGAAGTTGCAGAGGAGCTTAAGTGAAGAAGTAAGTCATGAATTATTTTAAATTCGGTTTATCATGTCCTAGTTTCTACTAATGAACAACTGTGGTCGTGCTGCACATTAATAAGGGTTACTTACGCCTTCCAGCTGTTTCCACGAGCTCTCAATGTGCTGCTGTGCCTTACGCCCATCATGGAAGTGCTGTCGGAAGAGTTGGGGAAACGGGGGAGAAAAAAAACATTAGAAATAGTATCATGCTATTCACAAGCTTAGGGGATTTAAAAACAGGTGGAAGTGACCTTGAAGTAGTAGCATGGATCATAAATTAGAAACGGTCGGACCGAGACTCCCGACCATACCATTAAACCCTATGAATATTACTCACGCTGACAGGGAGGTATTAGTGTGAACTGGGAAAGTAGGGCAAATCCAAATAGACACTATACTGTAGCTACATTCAAAAATGATGACCACATAACCCCCACAGGAGATTTGTACAAGCTCCAGCATATGGCTATACGTCTATTTGATTAAAGATCAACCACCAGTTCAACACAGGTGCACCAACACAGCTCTAGACATACATGTTACTATTTCTGTCTAGAAATGAACTGAATGAAGGCTTTATACTAAGTTAAATACATACATGTAAAAGGTTAAACATTCTGTAGATCAAGAGACAATGACAACCAAGGGAACAATAACAGTGTGGTAAGGCCAAACAGACAATGTTTTTTGTTATAAAGCAGCAAAGTCACATGTTATATAAAGAGCAAAGTGCCAAAGGCAAGGTTTGTGTTGTTAAATGAAACCATCCCCTGTGCTTGGTGGGCCTCCATGCATACATTAAGGGTGCACTGATTTTATAATCTCAGTACAGGAGATGTCTAAATTCTTTAAGAAGTAATATTTAGAAAGTAAAAATTCACTTTATCAAATTCTCTGCTTTATTTCCATATACATAAACATTTAAACTGAAATATCAGTTGATCTAATGTCGATGAGAGTAGGTAATTAAATACCAGATGACACAGTGTTCCACATCTCAGTAGATTTGTACTGTTTGCAAGCAAGTCATTGTTGTGTCACAGACAGGACTACAGGAAATGACTGAAGAGAGGCAGTCTCTTCAGTAGAGCAAAACAAATGCTGGAGCTTTACTTTTGTTTTTTGCGCTTATTAGCAAATGTTAGCATGTCAGCCCACTGCAATGAGTTGAACAATACACATGTTTTTACATCAGGATGTTAACATTGTCATTGTCAGCATTTAGCTCTATTGTTGAATAAAGAACACACATGTACTGTGACTTTAATACTGTCAGAATAACTGACCGTTCTACTGAAACAAATATTAATAGTTTAGTTTTATAAGTTTGTTATTGGCCAAAAATATCCAGAATATAACAGTAAAAACTGTTAGATGAGAAGGTAGAAAAAGAAGCAGGAAAAGGCGAAATGATAAAAGTTAGAACAATGACTGGACTTGCAGCAGTGAACATACCAAGAGATAAAAACAAGCGTATACGAGGAGCCAGTTAATCTCAGTGGGAGGCAGACATGTCTCAATGGATTTTGGCAGTGCCAAGTAGAGTGGGGCGTATCAGACTAGGCTAGGTGGCAGCTGCTGCTCTGAACCCACACAGCAGCACATACACATACACTGTGTGGTTTAGTTAATGTCCTCACTTGGCCTGTGTCCCTCCAGGGAGACAGGGACACTTGGCCAGGAGGCGGATCACATCTCTCCACAGCTCTCTGTTTGTGGATGACTGCCATCTCCCCTGGAAACATTGGACACCATTCCTAAACCTTTTTTTGTTTTTAAATTAGATTGTGATCACTTATAAAGCGTACGCAGAATTCCTCGATTGCCTGCGGTGACTAGAATCCGCCAAAGAATCCCAAAAAAACAATGAAATGAAAATGACTCAGAGACTTGACTGTCAATGAGGTGTCCCCATGGTTACTGCGGAAGCCAAGGATCAGTAGCTGAGCTGAATATCGATGCATGGCTTTCAATAAACGGGCCCGGGCCATTACACAGAACAGAAAGCCTTGTTGTACTTCTCTTGAATTTCTAACTCAAACCAAGCTAGAGATGTGGAATTAACACTGACGCAGGAGGGTCTTTAAAAGGTGAATCTCACGCCTCACCTGAATGAAGGTGGACGTGACAGATCAGTTAGTGAGAATGCGCCCTGGTTCACCTCAGGTAGTCGCACTTCTTCAGTTTGGAGGGAAGCTGAGTAGAATTAAGGAAGTGCTCCAGTGTTTCAGAGGAAGCATTTGAGCTCTAACAGAAAAAGGGGACATTGTGTGTGTGTGTGTGTGGGGGGGGGGGGGGGGCTCAAGTCTTTTTGGAACTGATGCATAATCAACCGTTTTGTAACTGACCTTCAAATTCCTCTTTGATAAAAACAAAAATGTATTCAGTGATGAAATTTGAAAGTATGTCTCACTGAAATGACGATAAGATACAGGGAAAGATACCTTGAAGCCTTTTTGCAACACACATACACACACACACACACACACACACACACACACACACACACACACACACACACACACACACACACACACACACACACACACACACACACCAACAGACAGGCTGACGTCACTGTTGCTGTGGACTAGCATTCTCTGCACCAAATATTTGTCTCCATATCAACATATCTGAGAAAATAGCAACAAAAAAAAAGCCTTCTGCTGCATCAACAAATCTTCCATCACTGCAGAGATAACACAAACCGAGCCTGACACCCGTTCTCCAAACATCTTCGTCAGATTCACAGGATCCGGCTGGGGGGATCGCACCGCGCCAATGTTTGCCTTTTGCTATTTCGCTTTCAAACATGATGGCTTCAAACACGACATATAAAAAGGACCGCATTCTTGTTTATGACTAAAGCAATTTTTTATTGATGCAGGTGTCAATGCTGCTCATCCAGGCAGATGTTCTGAAGTGTATCTCTGTGTGACTGCAGAGATAAGCTGCCAGCCCTCATGAGCAGCACACACACACACACACACACACACACACACACACACACACACACACAGCCTTTATGACCTTACATATAATATCAGCACCAAAAAAAAAAGTATAATGACATCGGACAGTATTGGAATCGGCCGATATCGCCAAATATCGGAATCGGATCGGAACTGAAAAACAGTGGATTGGTGCATCACTAGCAAACACACACACACACACACCATTTTCCTCCCACACGTCCCTCTCAGTAACAGCATGTGACTGCTGCTGGCCCTGTCAGGGACATCTGGGGTACTTCAACAGGTCCGTGACCTGAAGCTGCCACTCAGTTTTCCACAGTCATTTGAAAGACACAGTGAGAGAGAGAGAGAGAGAGAGAGAGAGAGAGACAGAGAGACAGAGAGACAGAGAGAGAAAGGGAAAGAGACAGAGAGACAGAGACAAAAGAAGGAAAGCTGGACTTAACACGCTTACAAATTCTTTATCTTTATAATATATAACATGTACTATTAAGTGGGATTGGAAAATATGATCACAAACCGTCCCTGCACAGTAGATGAGAAACAGTAGTATTAATATTTACTGAAAAATGTGACACAGGGGCGGCTCCCTGCTGCGCTATGACTACCATTTAATAACAAAGGAATTCCTGCTCTTATGTACAACACAGACCACTGGACTCCCTCCTGGTACCATAACACAAAACCAGACATTAATGAAAAAACAGAAATAAATGATAATAATATAATGAGGTTAATTGATATTCTTTCTCTGTACACACACACACACACACACACACACACACACACACACACACACACTACTACAACTTTAACAGGCGTGTGTGGGTGTTACCAACTGCTATCTACTTTACCAGCCTCTCTACTTTCTAGTCTACCCCTCGTACCAGACTAAGTTGAGGTGATCCAGACACACTTTTGATGGGGCTGCGTGTGGCATTACAACCACAAGCTGTAACTACTACATATATATATTCATAAACTACACTTTTGATCAAAACAAAACCTGAAGGGAAAACACCATTTGCTTGTGTGACGAATAAGAGACTTAACAAAAAACTCCACTTGAATTCTAGCTTTTTACGTGTGTGCTCATGTGAAACGACCGAGGCACATGTTCCGTACATCTGTGTGCACATACAGACTGATGTGTGTAGTCGCTCATTGACGTGACTTAGTTCACTGGAATGTGCACCTGCAGTCCTGAACACTTGTCAACACATATATAATCATCAGTTACTAGAAAATATAGCCACAAGTCATTGGAGAGAGAGAGATGATCAAACCTTGCTCCACTGAGACCTGTATTCTGTTCAGACCATTAGGCCCTGGTTCAAACAGAGGGGAAGATATTGCTTTCTGGCTCAAGTGGCCCTCCCTCCTGCCTGTGTGTCATTCCACTCAACACCAGAAGGTATGTGAGGCCACTCCGCAGAGACACATTGCCTTTACACTCTCCTCTCCACCTCCAAGAGAGAAATGGGGACAGTAACACCTAAAGATGATTTAAGGCCTATTCTTTTTTTGGGCTGACTGAGCTTAATACAATGCCTATTTTATATAGAATAAGATGTGTTCTTTTAATTTTTTTTCCAGCTGGTTGAAGATCTACAGCAGCATCGTAGCAAGATAAAACATAAAGAACTTACCCTTACACTAAAAGATATAATGATGTGCCGTGCCAGGGACACAAAGGGGCACACTCTGAACTAACCCATTAATGTGGATGTATACAGTGAGTATAGTATAGTGATGTTAATAAATGTTACTAGTGTAACAGTGAATGTGCAGTCTCTGGAGGAGCGTTTAAGGGTCTTTATATGTTCTCATTAGAGAGGACACCTGGCCTGGTGAGGTCAGCACTATGCTTCCTCAGCACAATCGCAGCACAGTGAGACTTAAGGCTCCACATCCCATATTAACCCTGCCCTCCATCATTGCCTGCTATGCTATCAAGCCACAAACAAGCAACGTCTGGACAATCAAAACTATCAGGACATTTCTTCTTCTGTGCCTTTATACTATGTAAACATTTTAAAGTTAAGAATCTTCAAGGCAACTGAGTTTTAGGGCGAACTTAAATACATACGTTTTAAGGAAACCTGACTGCATTGATAACTTATCATTCATATGTATTATGTACGTTAATGTAACTTAAAAGGTGTGGGTTCTATATACAAAAAAATTCAAAAAGTAAAAGTTCAGAAAGTTTTGCAGAGTTTGACCACCGTTTAATGTTTGACCGACTTGGTCTGGTTTGTTATCTGTATGACATAGAAGGAGTTGGCACAACTGTTATTGTTGAAGTGTTCAAGTTTTTTTGATGAAAGATAGATTTTTATTACAAATTAATGATAAGTTATCGCAACAACAAAAAAATTGTTGGCTCCAATGTAGGCAATTTACCTTAAAATGTTAGGGTTTTAGTTTAACTTCAAATCTAAAAAAAAATGTTGTGCAGACAGTTGCGTTGAAATCTTCCTCACTTTTTCATCTTAACATTGTATGAATTTTTTCTTCACAGCACATTAAATTGAGTAGTCTGACCCAGAAAGAGACAAAAACAGGTTCCAGCCCTTGAATAAAATCCCTCCAGACAACATTCTTGGCCTCGCCTCCCGTGCCACCCCAAGCTGAGCTTAGCAAGAGGTCTTCTCTGGGAAACCAGAGTAACAAAACAACCCCACATGAGAAACTAATGAGGTATTTGAATTGTTTTTCTCCTTATGGTTTTGCAGTGTGGATTCTACCTGTCCAATAAGCTCCCTGTATAAACCCAGGGACAGGGGCGGGCCCTGACTCTCACCTAATCCCACTCTCTGGGTCGGCCTGTACAGCTTTGTCTGACACAGAAACAAATCAAACTGCTACAACAAAGAGGACGCAGAGTGCTGCTGAAAAATTCATGTGAATGAAACCAGAGAGCAGGAAGGTGGGAAGCTGGCTGGGCAAGTCACTGCTTT
Organism: Hyperoplus immaculatus; assembly: GCA_949357725.1. Lineage (NCBI taxonomy): Eukaryota > Metazoa > Chordata > Actinopteri > Uranoscopiformes > Ammodytidae > Hyperoplus > Hyperoplus immaculatus. The sequence goes on from OX442365.1 coordinate 23,213,152, forward strand.
GCAAAGTGATCTTCAGAATATAACTAATCATAGCTATGATCGAATCCCCCTGATAAAAAACACTCTAATAGCGTAAATGACAGACTTACTAGGAATTCATGACTGTTTTTCTGTCAAGTCTAAGAGCCAATTTTGATGAAAGTCCCTTTCCCTTTCAAGAGTGCTTCTGAGTTATAAATAAATAAAGGCTACATTCATGAGGACAAGGACACTGTTCTGAATGCAATTAAGAAAAGATTTGCTCAATGCCTTCAGATGAAGTGATCCTCTGTTTGGAAGAGATACTGTAAATGATAGGCTTGTGCTATGAAAGGGAAACCCCCCCCCTCCTTGCCCTCCCCCCCCGAACACTGTCCAAATAAAGACACAAGTTATTTTTTAGTCTAGAGAGGCAGACACATGACAAACTATTCATAATACAAGATGCTGAGTACACTGAGAATCCATTGGAGGGGTCAAAGATTGTGTTGGAGACTCCATGGGGAGATGGATAATGATATTGACAGAACGGAGAGAAACAGAGATTTATAAATACAAGGGAGGAAAAGAAAAGGAAACAGTCAGAGAAATAAAGAGGAAGAGTGGTGTCAGAGTGACATCCTGCAGCCACGGGGGAAGCCGGGCATTCTCCAAGGACGTTCCATCTGGACACTGGAGAGACGAATGCCCCGGCCAAGTCAAAGCCAAACCAAGCTAAACGCTAAAAACTAAAGCTAAGAGAGTAAAACAGGCTTTGAGTGGGTGTATGATTCCCCCTTCAGATGAACTGGAAATTCCCTTTATTTCTATATTAGCTGCAATTAAAATAAAAGTTAAAATTCAGAACTTGGGAGTGCCCCGGTGGCTCACTGGTAGAGCATGTACCATTTAGGCAAAAGTTCTTGTCGCAGATGACCCAGGTTCAACTCCCACCCGGGACCAATACTGCACGTCTTCCCACTTCTCTCTACCCATTTCAACTCTATGCTTGGTATGTTGAAAAAAAGTTTATATCACCCAAAAAATATTTGTAATTTATATAAAAAAATCAAAAACAAAGTTCAAAACTGATCACTAATTAAATGACCCACAGCTTCCTGTATTTCATTAGAGTAGAGCATGAGGTAAAAGGGGTCACTTTGCCTCTGAGCAGCCTTCTGGTTTTTTGGTTTTTCCACTCCACCTCCCTCAGCTGGACTTCCGTGACACAAGAGTCCAGATTTTTTTCCAGCTGGGTAGCTCTCTCTCTCTCTCTCTCTCTCTATCTGTCTGCTCCTCTACCGACTCTATGGATTTAATAGGCACCACGTTGTTGTTATCTCTGATTCAAGCGCTTGCAGGTCAACTGCACTTTCAAATCGCTTTACATTGGCGAAAGAAGAAAGTGACTTGAGCGTTTAAGAATAGCGCTGGGTGAAACTATTATTTTGTAAGTTGGTTAAAGAGGATGAAATAGGCCTGTAATGAAAGAGAGACTATGACTTTCTTATTTCTATAAAAAGGAACTCGTGACTCAAGTCAGGTCACGTTCTGGTCTTTCGGCGTATTCATATTTACTCTGCGAAACTGCGATGATCTAAGTTTGTGCAAAATAGATTATACAAAATGAATCTTGTGGGGGGCAGTGGTGTCTGTTTCCTGTCACGGAAATCCCACACACTGGTATGGGGGGAGAATATCAACATGATGTGTGGACAAAATTTAAATGATAAATTTGAAATAAACCATTGGGATACAGAAAGAGTGTGCCACTGACCGATTTTCTCTCGGCTTTGACCTCCTGCAGGTAGCGCGAGAGCTCGGTGATGATTTGAGACGACAGGTTCTCCGCTATGACCTCGTGTTGACCCGCGTAGTCGTTTAACTCGTTCAGCGTCGTCAAGAAGGCTCGACAGAAGCTGTACCTGGAGAAGGACAGGAATCAACATCCGAGGAAAGAAATGATGCCACAGTCAAATCGTTAATAAAATAGATGTTAATAGTAATGTAGGTTTGAATATAGTTTCAAAAGCATTTTGAAGGTTTTACATGTTGGGAAATACACTTATTTTGTTTTCTGCTGGAGATGTAAGGCTGAGGAGATTAATACCTCTCTCATATCTGTCATATCAACTACAAAGCTATAGTTAGGATCCAGTTAGCTTAGCTTAACTTAAAGACAAGAGACAGCAAACCTGAACCTGTCCAACGATAACAAGTTCTGCCTACCAACACCTCTGAAGCGCACTTATCCACATGTTATTTCTCTTCTTTTTTTAATTACAGTATACACAAACCAACATGTAAGAACATCAATTGTGCCAGGACTATATCACACAACCAGAAAGTAAATATCTATTTTTGTATTTTCCAAAATATCTAAATATTCCTTTAATTTCTAAGAAATATTATTGAACTTACTTGCTCTCCTCCTCTTCCCGTGAGTTCTTCTTGGGTTGATACTTCTTTGATAGATTTCTGTGGGGACAAAGAGTGCAGCCTGGTCAGACATTTCTTTAACAGTATCTATCTTAAGAATGCAGCGTACTGTGCCATTCCCATTATATTTCAATGAAACACTCTGCCCTTAAGGACCAACCTAAGGGTCATCCAGTATACAGTACACCATTCAATCCAGCAGAGTGCTTTTTCTGCTCTTGTTACTACTATCCCCTCTTCATCTCTAATGGTCGTAAATCATTACCCCCCCCGGGACGTACGCATGAAGCAGAGCCAGTCACCAGAAACAAGCATGCTTTTTCCTTACTGCGGCCATTGCCCTTGTTTTGACTCGGAGTGGCACGAGAGGAGTGCACCAGCGTAAAGGAGGAGAGTAGAAAAATGACATGAAAAGATAATATGTCAATGTGCTAGCTCCAGGTGAATGGGGTGTTGTCGGGAATAGGCTGCAGAGAGATAACAACCCTTATTATGGTTACGACTTTGGGTTTTTAAATGTCCCTTTGTCACCCTAGCAACTGTTGTGTTGCTTTGACAGGCACAGCAGCGGTAAATCATGTCACGTCTCGCTCCATCATGACAGTGTGATACATTCAGCACCCTTCTGCGCTGGTGCTGTGTTTGATGGAAACTCCGTCAACACAACACAATAACATGCACTATGGATTTGGCTGCACGTTGTTTGCTTATGCCTTCGGGTTCCTTTGACCCATTCAAGAGCCACTGTTGTTGAGCTAAAAAAAGGAACAACCAAAGTGGTGTTTATTTGTATGTCTATTTCACAAAACACAGCAAATCATTTTCCAAAATAGAGGCTAAATAGGAACTATCCTTTAATTCCCCTATCAATTATACTTATGTCTTACAAGTCAGTCCGCTGCCTATTAGAAATGTAATTTGAGACAAATTCTATAACTGTAAATCGATGGTAAGTGCTTTGAAATAGCGGATATATCTGTCGACGGTGGTCTTTGCCCTTGTTTTGAGATCATAGGGCTGATGGAATCTAAATACCTCAGTATGTAGCTACATGATATTAAAGAGCATTAAAAATGCCAGCTCAAATAAATAATGCATGTAAAAAAAGGAGAAAAAAAAGCACATGTTCCGTGTGTCTGCACTCCATCCAGCTTGCTCTGCAGACATGCCCCCCACGCCTCTCTCCTCCTCCCCGGCGCTGTTTGCACTGTTGCTAGGCAGATATACTGTATATCTGTCCATCTCTCTCCCTCTCTCCCCATCTCTAATTATAGCGCTGGTTCCACATTGACTCGTCCATTCACTCACGGCCGGATGTCAAATGTCAGATTGCATTTTGCCGGCTGCTCACTTCAATACGGAATTTCACAAACTTCTCAAAATTAGCGAAAGCAGCCAGCATTTAATTAGGATAAATACACACACATGCTCGAGTGTGTATGTTACTGCATATGTGTCTAGCTATGTCTGTATGTGTATTAAGTGTGTATCTGTCTGGAAGATGATATGGCAGGACAGCACATGGCTGCAGCATACTGGGTGATACTATAAGCGTTTTTTTTTTTTCAGCCTCACCCAGTCTCCAGTGTTAGCACGACCTTATTCCCACTGTGTTATGGATTATTCCAGAAGGGAATTTGGGGGAGGAGGCATTACTGCATTGCCCCATTGCCCTGGCCTGCAATGACTGGATTGAGGCATTGTGCATGTTTACACCAATGCAGTTGAAGAGGATTAATCATGGATTAGTAAATGCAGCCTGAGGTTGGTATGGTGATAGAATTGGTACAAAGTGTAATGGCTATTGGAAATGGATGAGGATTGGAATGAAGGTTATTTCATATTGTAAAAAAACAAATGTATTTGCAATTGCATGTAACTGCTAAACTGCACTTCTATGGCTTCAGATCAATATGTACTATTGTCTAAATGTCAATGTCATTTGGATGATAGAAATTCAGTCATGTCTTTTCAGTGGCCAGAGTCATGTCTTGAAATTGCTTGTTTTGTCTAATTGACAGACCAAAACCCAAAGACATTTCATTTACATTTATAGAGACAAATCCAAGCAATCCTTTGTAGATTGTCAAAATAGTTCCCGATTATCTGGACTTGTTGAAAGTGTCTTAATGAGCCAGCATGAGCAAAGCCAGAGGTGTGAAGTGCATCTGTGTGTCTGACTTGTTATGACATGCCAAAATGTCTAGCACCTGTTTTCCCCTCTTAGGGAAAGGAAGTAGGAGGGAATAATCTCCCCAGCAACACAGATGAGAGGAAAGAGGACAAGATAAAAGGGACCGATTCAATCACTTTATTAGATCTAAGAGGCCTGTGGTGAGCGTGCTTGTTAGATTAACCTTGATTTCATGAGTTAAGTTGATTGCAAAGGATAATTAGCCCTGTGGTGAGGCTGAGAGGCGCCGTGACAAAAGAAGCACAATGTGCCGAAAAACACAGGAAAACTCTATGACTCAAGCTATCCTGTCCTTGCAACCTCATTTCCTTATTTTAGCCAGTGTGTGTGTGTGTGTGTGTGTGTGTGTGTGTGTGTGTGTGTGTGTGTGTGTGTGTGTGTGTGTGTGTGTGTGTGTGTGTGTGTGTGTGTGTGTGTGTGTGTGTGTGTGTGTGTGTGTGTGTGTGTGTGTTGATAAAAGAGACCCAGTTTGACAGCTGCCCTCTGAATAAGCACAGTGACTGAAAACATCCGCACCATCTGTGTGGAGCCTGAAGTTCAATAAAAGCCGAGCGAGCGGCCGTTGTGGCAAGATGAGCGAGCGCAGCCCGTTCCTTTTGTCAGACATACTGTAGACAGATGCACAGATGCTGACTAATTGAATTATTGGATATCTGTGGGTGTTCAAATGCACGTGCAAACCTGTGAGTGCATATGTTTTTGGGGGTGGGGGCTGCATGTGTTTAAAAAGCACTGTTAATTTGGCTTAAATGTTGTATAGTGTGGATTAAATAATGCCCTACCCTGAAGTTTTACACATGATTAAAACATAGCAAATGTTCATCTGATTGTACAATCGAATTATCTTAAGTGCTCTAAATACATTCATGCAAATAAAGCTGAGCGTACTGACGTCAAATGCGATAAAATTGGTATATTGACAAAATGTCAGACTTTAAGAGTTTGCTAGCCAAAATGGAATAAATATATACATTTATTTATGATATGTGTCCATCTTCTAAATGTGAAAAGTGTATGGGTGCAGGGCTGTGCTGCTTTGGTAATGATCTCATGTAAACACAGACTACTAGTCCTATTATCTCAAGCTGACTTTATTCTCCAAAAGAGAGGAGGATGTGGTATTATGGTCTGTAGAGGATATGTTACAGGGGGCTGCCTGGCTGAATACTGCATCGGTATTGGCTGGTCACTCTATATCAGGGGGGCGTTAAGGTCAATACTTAGGGCATTAGCCAGATTGCCGGGCCTCTTTAAAGATAAGGATTGTGGATTTGTGAGGGGGATATCTCCTACTGTGTTGTGATGCAGGGTGGAGGGGTGGGGGGCCTTAGGAAGATAGATCCTCTCAGTGAAGGACTGCTAACGCTGCTACTACTGCCTTTGAAAATCACTGACTGTTTGTGTGGGAGGAGGAGGAGGGAGGGAGGGAATGAGGGGGGAGGCGACACTTGTGGTTGGAGGAGAGAGAGAAAAATCTGGGTCAGACCTGGGGTTGATAATGCTGATACCTACTGGTCTCCATGGAAACACAAGCTCCACCCCTCCACCCCCACCACAACCTGACTTCCTTTAGCCTGAAGCCGAAGCCGTGCTACAACAACTGACAGCTAGCATGACGGCACGAGAGAGTGACAGAGAGGCAGGCGCAGAAACACTTAAAAATAATTGAAAAATTCTTCAGGTCGCTCTCTTTTTTTTGCATAAAGAAATTAGGCAGAGAAAGAAATAAGTCGATTTATTTGATAATTAAACGACAGCTAGTAATGCATGACTTCCCATTTGGGAATTGTGGTTTCAGTTTCCTCCTCTACAGGGAGGTGAGGTCAGAGGTCAGGGTCGACTATATAACAAGCCGCTAAAGGATCCAGTCTCCTGTTTCAAGGACACTTCAGTAGGTCCAATAGAAGAGAGAATGGGGGGGGGGTCTTTATCTAAGCCACCTGGGTGGAAATCGGCCACCCCAATTACAGCCCTGCAAATTGCATAAAAATATGGGTCATAAACCAGCTATGAGCAGTGCACTCACCTAATTTGTTTTGCATAGTTGGTCTCGATCTCCGATCTCTCCTTGACAAATTTGGTGTACTTCTCGGCATATTCGATCCCCCACTGTGTATGCTTCTCCAAGTTGTCAAACTGATCCTGCAGATAGGAAGGAAGGGGAAAAAGACGTTAATGATTCAATCATTTAAATACAAAGGACATCAGGAACTATCGTTATCGCGTATGCAAAATCAGGCATGATGGAAAGCCTTAATCAACTTGATGAGGGCATTGTATGGTAAATATTGTAGCAATGCCAGGTTGCGTCAAATGTTACCAAGTATCGATCTTAGTGTATGAGCACAGCCAATACAGATTTCTCCTAAATATCCCACCTAAACTCAGCCTTGTGCTTCATATGTTGTGGAGATATTGTGCATGTCTCCAATCTCCACTCAACCAAAGTAAAAGAAGCATATGTGTGTCAGTCAATGTGTTTGTTTACAGCCACTGCTCATGTAAAAGCATCAGACCAACTCGCATAGCTACGCACTCTCTTCTCTATGATTATTTCAACCGAGGCTTCCATTAATATCCCTAGTATCGTCTTAAAGGGAGGTCTGTCACGGACGGTAAGTGTTACTTACTTCATTGTGACAACAGGCACTCACAAGCCTTCACTACTGATAACCAAATACAGCTGTTCGGGCTAAACTCATTATTCACCATTTGTTTCATGACTTCTTCTGAGGAAAAAATGAGACCTCGACTTGGCTGAGGTTACATCCTGAAATCTATCAGCTCAGAAAAAGAGAGCACTCCATCTGGGGTATAAACACACACACACACACATAAAACTGCAGCTAATATTTACTGACTGATTATATGGCTACTTCCAAACTTCTAACAAAAGAATAGGAGTCAGTTTTAAGCAAAACATTATAGATAAAAATCAACCTTGGTGTAGCTCCAACAGCCCCCCATCCTCTCCTCCACCATGTCTGGGGTCTTCCAGAGTCCAGCTGACAGTTGCTCTGTCTAGCACCACACACTAAAAGCGTGTGAACCATGCAATGTGCTCAATGGCTGCTCGCTGCATAACTGCACTGAAAGCAACTTTTTCGGATCACAGGAAGCGGTTGTGGTGGTAACACAAAGTTGGAGAGGTAAAGCATACACAGCCATTCAGCACCTTGAGCTATCTTTAAGTATTACTATGTTTCTCGTTAGAATTACAGCATTGTGAAGATTTGGGACTATATATATATATGTGTGTGTGTGTTGTTTTGTCGTATTAAGCGTGATTAAAATCTTTTAATCACCATTCACAAATTAAAGTCCAAAGTGAAGCCTTCAGAAGGGAAACAATGGAGAGCACTTTGAGGGAGAGGGACTTTCCAGACTGCATCGTTTGTCGGTTTCAATGAGCGATCGTTCATCAGCAAGCCACTCAACAGGAGAATGACAAGATGAAACCAAGCAATTAGTCATTTCACTGACATACTCATCTTTGGTAGGATACGTTAACATAACAACAGTCTCCCTAGAATTTTGGCTATTTTGCTAATGTGCAATCACTTGGATATTGCAAAATGTCTGAAAATTGTAATACAAAAAAGTATTGTTTGAATGTAAGTAATCAACTGACAAAGATTCATGATGATATAACTTCAAATGTTCCCACTATTCAACAGCCTTAAACCAATCACACCAGAGCTTGTACTTCATTATCACTGCTAGAAGAAAACCCTCCTCTCTCTAAGACACGCTCCTCTAGAACGCATTACTCACGTTTACCCTTTTCTGCAAGGGCACCATCTTATCCAGCGTGTCTCCGTGTGGAATGTGTGGAACCCTTTTGAAATATCCAAATCCAGGAAAAATGTACATCCAACCGGCCCCCCCTCCCCTCCCCTGACCTCTCTCAAAGCAGCACACACAAACAAACCCCAGCTGAGGTCAGGTTAAGGAGTAGGCATCCACAAGACCATTTCCAAGGTATCCTCCACAAAAAAAAATGTAGCAAGTGCAGCAGCAGACTAGTGAGAGCGTGCCTTGTGTCTGGGAACAATGTCCGCTGACCCCGCTCCCACACAATAACAAAGAAAACCGCACAGTTGTGGTAAGTAATCCCTTTCGATTGTCTGGAAGGAGAAAAAAAAGAGAATTCCAGGGAAAGCAGTAGAGGAACCGATGCAGAGCTGGTTCACACACACACACTCTGAATGTGAGGCCACGGCTGCCCACAGCATTCAGGCTCAATGCTCCATCAGGCGTAAGGTGAAGTAAGTGGGATGGGATAGGAGGATAGTGTGTGTGAGAGAGAGAGAGAGAGAGAGAGAGAGAGAGAGAGAGAGAGAGAGAGAGAGAGAGAGAGAGAGAGAGAGAGAGGAAAAACAGAGGGAGGACGGAAGGGGGGAGGGAAGGGGGGCTTGAAAGGAGTAGAAATGACAGAAGAGGCGGGATTACATGGGAGGGGATTTACAATTGGGAAAATGGGGTACTGTGCTACAGTACTTCACCGGGACCTCATAGACTCCTTTATCTGACTGAATTAATGCAAAATAAAGGATATAATCTGCATTTTGACGACTCACTCTGAGCTCTGGAATATTTGCTGGTATGATATCTGGGATGGAAAAGGCAGTCGCTCGACTTAAAATGGAAAAGTCATTGACGAAGCAATTCTACAGCTCCGAGAGAAAGAGCAGATGAATAAATTATGAATGAACAATCGAAGACGACAACACATTATGTGAAAGTGTGTCAGACACAAGTACACAGCCTTGTAGTCTTTGTGTTGTTACATCAACCCACTGCCATTTCAACCTGTACAAAGTCTAGCACTGTATGTTTTATATATTTTGTAAATTATTTTTGCACTGTGCCACAGAAAACAGACATTTTAACCAAGTGTGGGTCAATAAAATGAACACAATACTGGGTTTAAGTGACTACAGGGAACTTTCAGTTGTTGTTGATTCTAGCAACTCCTTTGGGTGAGGTAATGCATTTAAAGGTGACCATGTCAGACTAATAACAGTAATATGACAATGGTGATTAGATTAAACTTTGATTGAGTACCGTTCAGGAAACACAGGATGTTCGGGTCTGCCTGCCGTAAATCATTTTGTCTAAGTTGGTGGGGAAATCAGACCTGCAAAGGCATACACAATAACTACATACAAATTCTAGCTGATGATCTCAGTTTGCTGTTACAGGCCATTTATCAGAGCAAAACATTGACTGTTTCATAAACATAAGAAAAGTTCCTTGTAGGAGGTTTAAGTTCATGTGTGCATTGCATTCAAACTACACAGCATCAGCTATTCTGTCAAAGTAGGCTAAACAGTTACTAAGCTTATATTCAAACATGAGGAATTCGTTGGTTAAACCTCTTGCTATGGCCCCTATACTGGAGACCAATAACTCCTGATCTAACTTCAAACTAACGTCCATTCTGTCATGTGCGGCCTCTCTGACACCTGACCTTGTTCCCTTCAGGAGGGAGTAAGTGGGGGATCCCTCCAGGAAACCAACCCTTCCCGTTTCTCTGCTTGTTATTTCAGGACACGGTCCCCATGTACTATTGTGGCAGTACATGAAAGACAAATAAATATTCACTGCGTAGCTAAATATTTTTCTATTGTCCAGGAAATGGGAAACAGGTTCAAGCTGAGAACAAAAAAGGAGACACTTAGCGGCTACTAAATATATGTAGGTGGCCCATATGCTGTAGGACAACAAACACAGGATTGTTTAGGGATCAGCTTCCCCGACCTCCAACTCCTCCCAACTGGATACGGAGAGATTATGATGCATTTTAATGTATTACAATGTGCCAGTTAATCTGAACTAATGCTTGTTATTTAGACTCCATTCCAGCTCAGATCTCTTGGCCCTCTCTACCCCCACACGGATGGTCCTTTGACCTGCATCCTAATGACACAGAGGATTTGTATCATATGTGCTGGATGTCTCATATAAAAGCAACGAAAAGGCTGTAAATATCTGAATCTTGAAAGAATATCAGATCATGATCTCACTACTGAATACCTACAGTGATCATTCTAAACAATACATTTATCGCACTGTGTTGTTTTGCTATGAATATTTTACTATTTACAGAATCTGATTTAAATGAAACTTCCTTTCTCTTTTAATTTCTTCTCAAGTATGATACAGGCAGAATCCTTAACAGCCTGGGGAGGTTTGACACCAAATGTGTGAGTACCACATTAAAAGCAGGTCATTTTAAGGTTTCGTTTAGCTTCTGTTTTTTTTCTGCTTTCTACCACAGGAGGCAGTAGAGGGTAATGACAGCATCATTTATTATAATGATTCTGATCTTTGAGTAAATGAATGAGGATGACACAATCACAAAATCCCCATCTCTGACACATTAAGGAGCTGTACTGATACTGCTCTTGATGCTTTAATTCAATTAAATTCCAAAAGCTTTATTGGCATGAATATTGTAGGAAACAGACAGTATTGACAAAGTATTCCATTTATAACTAATAATAACAAATGAACAATCAGAACAACCCCCCGCCTACATTCTTATATCACGAAAAAAAACTTTGTCTTTAGAATGGTACCCAATTGCACCCAGTTCAAAGACACAAAGTGTGGACTAAATGGAGCATGTGGTAGAACTGTTTTGTGACAACCTGACCACAAGTTTCCTCCAAGCAAACATAGGTTTTTCAGATAATAATGCACCTCACAACTTCAGAAGCCAGCTGACTCTGGATGTAGGAATGCAGACAACACTGAAAAGTAACAATTTATCATGATCATCTCTGTTTCCGTGGAAGGTACAGGCAAGATAATGAGTTAGTGGATTTCAGAAAAAGACCGAGCCAGTGTTACGTTTTCAGACACAAAGAGAGTGAGTGGAAAGACTTTAAAGCAAGGTTGGTGATGACTAATAGGACTAGTAATCGGACTGTACAGTTTTGCAAACCTTAGGACAAAAGCTCCTAGGGACACTTCTTGTTTTATTACAGCCATAGCACCTCTACAGAGGTCGGTTTGCTGCTCCGATGATCACAGAGCTAAAGTCAATGGTCCGTTAAAACACAAGAGAAGGGGACTCATTGGTAGACTGGGGTGAATGGACAGGCAACAGGAAATTGCTGACTACATTTAAAATGTGTAAATGCAGGTGTGATTCAGCCTTCCAAAGAAAAAAACCTACAATTAACATATGCTTTGAATGCATTCAAATTGATCAAAAGTAACTTTTTCATGTAATAGGAAATGTTACTGTTGATTTATCAAAGATGTTCTTTTAATCAGAATTTGTCAACTGTAAAATTGGTAATTCTATAAAGAAAAAAATAAACATGAAGAATTCATTTCACATAATTGTTAATCCCTGCAAGTATTAAAATCATTAGATTTAGACAAGGACGAAAATATCTTAAACCTTTACAAAAATTAAAGAAAAACCAGCATGTAGCTTTCAGATTGTGTCACTGGTATCTACATGAGTCTACAGCCCCTGAAAGGAAACATGTTTGGACAAAGAAAAGCAGACGTCATGCCAGAATGAGGGGGGAATCCACATAGGCTGAGGGGATAAAGGTGCCCCCACCCCATGGGAGAAGGACAATGGATCTAGAGGCCTATAGATGCTTTGGTCTTTTTTATGGTTCAATGTGTTGAGCAAGGACAGTAGATTAGGTTGGTGGGTATGGGCTTGTGTCCTGTATCACCTCACTATCCCATGGAGAGCATGTACTGATCTGGAGTCCTTACACTGTAAAATTAAAAAGCTAGAAAAACTCAAATTTTAAAGGCAACTGTCATTCTAGTTTTATGAATTTTGAGGCCAACTAAAACGCTTAAGTTTTCAGGAAAAACTGCCCATTTGACCCAACTAATGATCTATTGTTGAGATAACTTATTCATATGAAATGTAACTTCAAGTTTTGAGGACATTTTTTATTTAGAAAGTTTTAACACTGCTTAATGTTTGAAGAGGTTTTTGACCGACTTGGTCTGGTTTGTTATCTGTATGACAGATAACTTGTTTACACAACTGTTGAAATTCTGCTCTTGTCTATTAGAACTATTACGGTAAACATGAATGAGTTATTCCGGGAGCCTTGTTAGCTAACGAACCCCGAACCACGGTGGGAATGAGAAGGGCGAGGAAGAAGATGCATTCATCCATAACTGTTCATTAGGCTGTGAGGATCCTGCCCATTCAAATAATAAACAAATAGCCCGATTGTTCTAGCAAAACTAGCCACTACCTCTTAGAATGAAGCAAAGGGGGCAGAAAATATGATGCTCTGAAGCTCTAGTGATTATCCAAAGGCAGTGTGTCCAGTTCCATAAAGTCCATAACAGATCAAACACACCAGAGAAGATGATTTAGAGTGTAAGGAGAGAGCCTACAGTGGCTCATGAGTTGGTCCGTGCAGCCCTTTGCTGTGTCTGGTCGGTGATGGTGGGCGACCAGCAACGCAAGAACAAATATTTGGGGGGGAGATGCCAAACCCTCTCTCAAACACACATCGCGCTTTGTGCAAGAAAGCAAGGCGGAACAATGCGTCCATAGCCCGGTGTAACCCCTGATGTCCGAGAGAGGAGTCACAGGAAAATAGGGACAGTAGCCTCACACACACAAACACCACTCGTGCATACACATAGTTACTGTAAACAAAGGCTGATGATCATGTGCTCCACTCACTGAATAGCTGCCCTCAGCTATTTCTCTTTGGGTCATTAAAGTTTGGGAAGGGGTTTTGTCAGCCCCCCCTGCCCACCCAGCCTAAATGAGGTTTTGACACATGAATGCAAACTAATTATTTCTTTATCCGACAATCTGCACAAGTGTAAAAACTTGTAAAAATCAAGTTGAATCAATTGAACTAGCTGCAAAATGCATTTCAAGGACTGGATAGTTATTGAGCTAAATACAGGCCAATCACTCATTTCTGAGTTGACCTTTACAAAGAGACTTTTCATATCAACAGTTCGATGTTGGATCACATCTATGCAAAACATTCCACGGAAAAAACAAAACAAAACACTTTCCCGTTGAGGAATATGCAAATGAATAGACCCCCCCCCCCCCAACACACACAGACACACACTTACAAACTTTCTGCAAAATATGAACAGCTGTGTGGTGCAGTGGGTGACCTTATGTGTGAGAGCTCTTGTTTGCATGCCATGTAGGTAATTATAGTCTGGTCTGAAATTTAAGAATGTGTGTTGCTGTATGCACACGCGTACCATGCTCCTGCCAATGAAACTTTGTATTTTCTGCGCCGGGCCTAGTTGCTACTAAATCACTCTACCACTGTCCGTGTCACTTAATAGTCTCGACCAGTAAAGTGTATGGGGAAATACTAACCCCTTAATGTGGCAGTTAAGCAACCGGAAATTGTTGCCTGTCAATTGTGAGTCATTGTAACTGGAAGGGTGGTCCACTCATTCATGGACACCAAAAAGGAACTTGTACTGTTTGGAGATTTCTTTTAGACAGTGCCCTTGAAAAAGTCCAAAAGGTGGAGTCTAACATATTCTTAATTTGACAAAGCGGAAACTCTTTTCTTGTCATATCAAACAATGCTATACTTGACTGGCCTGGCTGGCACTCAGCCGTAGTTGCTGGTATTGCTTGACTAAATTATTCTGTGTGTTTGAATGGTGAGAATAATTCAGCAAGACGCATTTAACCTTGTGTGCTAACTTACGGCGCTGGTCACCTTCATCTCTAGTAGCATCTGCAGGTACTCTTCACAAGGGCTGGACGGGTGCTCCTCTTTGGGTTCTTCCTTTTCCACATTCAAAGACCGAACACTGTCCAGGAAAACGTAAAACTCACTTCTCCTGCGCAACATGGTCGCAGCCATGAGACAACAAGGTAACCAAAAAAAAAGGAGCCGAAAATGATGTTAATCCATGTCAAAAGAGTCAAGTAATATTTATTTAAAAAAACTCTTTCAAAATAGTCTTGGTCAAGTGGTAATAGATTTTTAGATCCTTAGTGTAATAATGCAAAGACTGAATCCAAACATATATCCTGGGAATGCCTGAACCGAGAGCAGATTCAGCGATCGAAGCACACCGAATACCAGCAGAACAAGAAAGAACAAGAGAAATGTTGTCACCAGCACTGGACTTGATTAAATTAAGCTGTTATTAATCTGATTAGCAAAGCTCCCCTTTAACTACCTGAACCCACCAATGGGATGCCGTTTTTCAGTGGATTAGGCCCAGTAGGCCAGCAAACACACATTAGCCTTTGTTCTGGCTGAGCTGTTTTTGTACTTTTTGGAAGAATAAAGCTCTTTAACACTTATGTAACACAAACACATCATTCGGAATTAAGGAGAACTCTGATCTTTAGAATATGTGCAATAAGGGGGAACCTCAATGACACTTTAGATATTAAACTTGCCAAGATCATGGCTTTAGTTCAACTTCACAGGAGCTAAGATTTTCCTCAGGGAGCCCTTCTCTTATCCCAGTATCCTTCCTGTGTTTGCAGACATCAAAATGGCCGACAATTCGACTTTAATATCTAAGTTGATGAAGTTACGTTTTCAAACCTATGCTAATTATGCCAAATATTAGGTTAGAATGCATATATTTCATATTGGTTGAATGGGTTTCAGGTCATTTAGAAACAATAGTATTTTTCATCAGTAAAACTCCAGCATCAGTATACGTATCTTGGTCACAATTCTTTAAAAAAACAAATCTACAGGATTCGTATATCAAGATTTTCCATGTTCTTGTTGTCCAGTGGGTAAACATTTACACATGGCATGAAGCGTGTTAACGGGGCAAAGCGGTGAGTGAACAGTGACTTCCTGTAAATGACACCCCTGCCCAGCTGTCCACTCATAGTATGGATGCTATACCTGATTCAGGTGAATCTCTGGTTTGGCACTTAAACTATGTACTGCCATGACATGTCTCACGCAGACCTTTTTCTGCTCCATTAACGACCCATGATCTCAACATAATAACTACATGTTGTATTGCAGTGGGTGAAAATATCACCTTATAAGATTACTATACTTCCTTGCCAATATGTGTCAGTCTTTAAACTTAATCATACTGTAGCTACTGTGGATCTTACGAAATAAAAAAAGCCACAGCATATAATTAAGTGTGCTGGCGAATATGACGGGAGCAAATGAGAGACTAGATTCAACATATTGGTTTTATACTTAGACCAGACCAGAAGTCTATCTCACAGTTTCAGTTCATAAATAGATCTGTGTGACGTGCTGTCCTTTTGGCCGCTCTGCTCCTCACTTACTACGGCGACATGACACTAACTTCAGATGAGGAAGAGTCAGATATCCCCCTTGAAGATCAAATCATACCGCAGTCCGTAGCACCCCATCCGGCTATATGCCAAGTGCCAACCATATTTCAGCTATCTAGACTCAGACCACTTGAATGGTATGGTATATGATATAAGCGTAGATATATTAGCTAACATTGCTAGCTGAGTTGTCATTTAAAGCCTGAGCATTGTATTTTTGACTGGACTGGTCTGCTGATGCAATTGTAGATAGACACGCGTACATATAGCCAGGGCTGCCTTTACCTGCCACTAGGCCCTGGGGCTGAGAGGTTTTGTAGGCCCCCCCGGGCGACGGTCTTACAATACAGAAGCCATGTTTGTCTACACCACAATATCTCTATTGAGGAAATACAAAATCACAGGGCCAAAAAAAAACATGTACTTAAACCCCCTCCTGGTATAATGACTTTTAATAACCAAACACACATGGTTGGTCACAGTGTTTTTCCAAGTTATTGAAGAGACAGCGGTGGGGACCCAGTACCTTCTAGGGGGGTCCGGGGGCGTGCCCCCCCGGAAGAAAAATTTGAACCTTTTAAAGTAAAATGCATCAATCTGGTGCACTTTGAGAAGAAAACTAAGGCTAAATCAACTGTGTCCTATGTAAGCTATTTTCTGAAATCATTTGGAGACACAGAAATACCAAAAAGCAGAAACAAAAATATACAGGTTTAAAAAATCCAGTCAGTCAGCGTTCCATTTTTTTTTTTCAGAGGCCCCTGATCCTTGTAGGCCCTGGGGCCATAGCCCAGGTAAGCCCGTGCATAAAGGCGGCCCTGCATATAGCTGCTGTGGTTGATGGTTCTCCTTTTTTTGTATTAAGAATCAGCAGTGTATTGGACATGCACTCACTCCAAATAAAATGATTTAGTAGTATAAGAAAACTCTTGACACCACAGATGGTAAGAAGGTAAGAGGCTCTAGAGATGGGAGATATTATGTGGCATCTCCTACATCTCCTCCTCTTACACACCACACGCAGAGTTTGCTGTCTGAGCAACCATAAGCTGCTTTTGTTCCATTAGATTAAAAGCCAACACTTTAGACCTGCTAACAGCCCACAAGGACTATGACAATGCAGATTCATTCTCCGGTTTTCAAACAACAGAGGGTTTTATGCTGATGCTAAAATATTTACAGTTCCTTTTAAAAGGAGGTAAAAGGGGGGCCTCAGAGGACTTGAAATATATAAGTGCTTTCAATGTATCATGACAATGAGCTGAAATCTCAGTGTGGTGGTTTTCTTGCTGCCTGGCATCGCTAACAGTCTTTCAGGCTTATTCTGTAAATTGTGTGGCAGCACTTTCACTCCGCTCTGTCATGTCTCATCTCAGGAAATTAGTAAAGATGGCAGCGCCTCAAAGAATGCCTGACATGGCAAGCTGCTTGCTCATCCTGTGAAGACTAGGATCTCTCAGTGGGTTTAATACACTTCTTGTATGCGTGACAGTAGCACCCTGGTGTTTTCTGCACTAATGTACAATATACTGAAAGGAAATAACGACCCAGGGAGGCATGGAATATTATTAAGTTTGTGAGAAAATCTGTCTTTGTCATTGAATAAAGCCAGAACACTCTAGAATAAGGGATGAATACAATTTCAAATGACATATACAGCCAAAAATATTTACCAGAATGCTTTATGACCCCCTCCATCCTTTCTCTCTGGCAATGTGTACTTAAATCAATGTCCACATGCCCCACATACTGCCCTATAATAATAAATAACTCCTAAATGAATCATGATATTCCATCTAAAGCATACAATGGTTTTAATACAGCTTCCTGCAGATTTGAGATCAGTAACAGACCACAAACAATGATGCACCATCTTGCCAGGAGCACTCCTTAAGCCCACACACAGCCAAATTGTGGTTAATTATTTCACAGCCCTTAAACCACTACTGTTATCGCAAACAAGCTTTATTTTGCAGAATCAAACATGATTGTGTTCATTAGCATTGGTTTCACAAAGGCAATTACATGAGAGGGAAAAGCCAATGGGTCAGCAAGATGAAAGCACACAGAGAAGAAAAGAACAACAGAGCTAATGAGAAAAAAGGAGAAGAAGAAGAAAAAAAAGAACAATGCAGGAGTGGGAGTTGGAGTTAAAGCTGAACCAATTTCTATCCGTTTGAATTCAAGCAGATGGAGACAAATGTGTGGTACCTGCATGGCTGCAGTAGCCCGTTTTCATCATGGCTTTGAATCATTAAACTTTAAGCAGTCATAAAGTAACGGCTTAAAAGGTGTGTGTGTGTGTGTGTGTGTGTGTGTGTGTGTGTGTGTGTGTGTGTGTGTGCCACATCTGGTTTCCCTTAGAAATAAAAAAAAATGGAGAACTAAGATAAGAGAGCCAATAAAACATACACTATGCAGTTGACGTGTGTGCATGCTAGCAATGCTTGCTGTAGCGAACACTTCTGCCGTCAAATCCATCTGCTTCTTGGGGCTAATAAAACAGACTTGGCCTGCACTCCTGAGGTGAAATCTGCACCAATGCATACTGATGTTTCTTGTAAGTTGTGGTGTATAGGAAGCTATTAACATATTCCAAAATCAAGGAATATTTCTTATCTTCAAAATTGCATGACCAAATCTCTCTTTTTTCCATTAGGAGACTATGTGCCTGCTGCTAAAATATTTGTGGGGGATAGCTGGACACTGTAACCTTTTTTCTTTCTATACACATGCTATCACTACTTGTTTATGAGCTCCATAGTTTGGCCTACAACAACTCAACGAGGCACACTTAGGCTTAAAAGCATTTGCATTTTAAATGGATATGTACAGCAAGTAGCAGAGAGAAGAGATTGAAGCCCTATGTTGCCCATCCTTCACCTTGTGTAGTCGTAAAAAAACAAACAGATAACGGTGCAGCAATCCCTCTGTGCCAGTGTTGTTCTATTGACGGAATCTAAATGCTCAATTCCCACTGTCCACGGCAGTGATTAGAGGCTGACTTTACAAATAACAGAAGAGGCGGTGACAAAAGATTAGAGGCCATAGCAGTCTGTGGTGAGAAGGACTGAGTCACTTCTTCTTGGACACAATGACAAAACACTGTAGCCCCCGACCTCTGTTGTTCGGTTCCAAGGAAGCGACAACTTTTGTGGTCAGAAAACACCACGGGGCAGCACATCTCAATTCATCTTTGGATGTACGAAACTTTAAAATATAGTGGAGGAGTCAGAGTTTCCTGGAAGCCAAGGAAATATTTTCTAATATTTTGTTTTGTCTGACCAACACTCTGAAACCTGAAGATATTGGATTTTTTAAAATGTTAAGATAAGAAATCGCATTCAATTCACTAACTGAAGAAGTTGTCAAATGATTGCCATTTTTTAACGGCATTAAGCATTTATATATAGTCAGTGTCCGCCTGATATGCACCTGTTGGAAGACGAAGAATAAGCACTGTTGTAGAATAAATAACTAAATACATCTTCACCTCATCACTTGATATTGTGGAAAGACTTGAGGCAGTGGTGCATGATGCCATCTTTGGTAAATAGCTTCTTTTCCTTGAAGGACACACTATAGGCTAACATTTGTAAAGCCCCATCCCTGCACCAAGCCTTGTTCGTAGGATAGTATTTCCAGCCAAATTGAAAAGCAAGAGGGAGCATTTAAGGATATCCAAACAAAGTGTAAAATCTGCATGTGCTACATGCTTGAATGTGTTTGAATACCCCCCTGTTGTCCTCCTTCCTTTCTGCTCCTGACACCCTGGGGTGCAGCCTAGGCCCTATACAGTTCAGATGTGGATCCATTCATCACTAGTTTAACTGTCTAAGAAGGTTCAAAGAAAGAGGTGAAGAGTGAATTGGCTGGGGGTGGTATCACTTAGTCAGCAGGTGGGTGGCGATGAGTGTAAGATTTAATGAGGGGGATGGGGGTTGAAGAGGGGTGTCATGGGTAGTCTGTCTCTGACCTCCCCTGGGTCCAGCACAGTGACAGCAGAGAAACAAACTAGCTCAAGTTTCAATCCCTGGAAGTGCTCTGGATGTCAAGTCAACAGGCTGGACCCTAGGGGAGGCCAAGGTCTAAACATGAGACACAACAACAAGTAAACAGAGACGGAATCTCAGTCTAACCCTGGGTTCACACACCAAAAGTGTCAAATAGGTCTATAGCGCTGCCAGCCACCTCTAGCAGTCGCTGGCAGGGGGCAGGACATTCAAGCAGCGCTGCAGACATCACGCTCGGATGATGAATAGTCTAGCAAGTTTTTATTAGAGCTATAGCGAACCAATGATGATAAACTACCTGTAAAATACATGGTTTTCACATATTCACTGCATATTACATAGTAGGAAAACAGGCCTTGGCTGACTGTAATTGTCTTCGTCAGGGTAACACCACGCTGCTTTTGGAAGTTTCAAAATGAGAGATGAGACCTAATGTGCACTGCTGTGAATGCATGGCTGAAATCCGCAAAAAAAAACAGACGTTGAGTATTCGACTGAACTTTTGAAAGTGTGTGAGACCCTCTGGAAAAGTCTGGAGCACTGCTTAACGGCATCAGAGAAAAAAACAAGAGACTTTTAAAAAGGGCCTCCCCAGACAATAGCCACTTTTACGTCTCAATGACAATAAGAGCGATCGCAAACAGATAGGCATGTGCATAGAATGATAAAATACCAGACACACAATAGAGCATTCCTCTGTCCAGGCAAGATGACAACAGACATATACAGGTCTAGACGGACGCATATTTGACAAAGTAACGCACCGATTGAACTATGCTACAGGCAAAACTAACCCTAACCCTAAAGCCAATGCTGAGGACCCCTGTGCAATTCAACTCACCTTAAGCTGCTGCTCTTTGAGAAGAGTTTCAACCTTGTCCATGTTGCCTCATCAATAAATGATGTGACAGGAGAATATGCTCATACACCCTACAGACTGGGAGAATATTTAACAGACTCCTGAGTGCAACTGTGAAAAAAGTAGCTTAGATCCAGTTCCCAAATTAATCACACCAGAGAAGTGAAACATTCAAGGTTTCTCATAGTCAAAATCCCTTTGTTCGAAGTAGAGACCAGAGGACGAGATTACATTTTTTGTCTTCATTTAAGCTACATTGTATGCTGTTATTAAGTCTGTGAATGACGTGTGTGTGCGGTGTTCAATGTTGCAATGCAAGATAACTTTAGCCTGGCTAGTGGCACCTCTGCTGCTTAGAGTGCCAGTGTGTCTAGCAATGACACCTATGGCCCCAAGAGGAAATACGTGTGAAATGCTGCGGTCTCACTTTTCTTGCAAACCATTCTACAAGCACAGCAAACTTGATTTAGATGGGTTATTGAGAGTGTAACGCCTCTGCCCTCTATAGATAGTTAAACCAGGTTGCTTATCATTTTTTCTGACCCTTGTTTCACCGAAAAACTAGTCTAGTTTCTTCCCATTTTGACTTCCTTCCTTGGTTGCGTCATTCTGATACATGAATTTAATCTTTTCACAAATAGAAAAACTACTTAGAATTTCTTAAACATTTGATTTTAACAATACCATCTCATCTTCCAGTACATTTCATTACTCGGCACATCTCAAAAAATATAGTACGGTTTAATGCTAGTGAACCCTGGTTTCAATATTGCGGTGCACACAGCTGGACTCTTCTCTGCAGCACACAAGTCTTTCTAAGAAAACAATGCTGGTCTACCACTTCTGTTGGTATCTCGTCGGTAATTTTACAAGGACATGGGGCCAGTGGTGGTCATAATTTTCATGGCGGCAAACATTCCCGGAGCCTGTCTTTACGGCGAAGAAGACTATAATCAGTTGGGTGATGTTGCACCAAAGGCATTCGACATTTCGTCTAGTCTGACCAACTGAATGTACGTACTGTATGCTTGATGACTAACAAAGCCTAAAGGATAGACATTCAAACCTATAACCTGCCCAACATTGACAGCGCAGCTCTGCTTCTATACCAGTAATGGGGGAATATACTACAGCAAAGGCCTGTTTCTTACACACTACCTCACCAGAGAACATTCGCGTTGGTGAGCGGTTGAGAAATCGTGCACGACTGTGACTTCACTTCCTGAAATCATCGTTTTCTTTCCTGTTCTGTTCTGAGCGACAGGATGAGAGCATGATAAACGAGTGCAGCGCGTGAGGGCCCTCATCCTTCCTCCTTCATCTTTTTTGCCTTAATGATCTCATAGAGAGAGAGAGAAATCGTGGCTACAGAAAAATCAGTTTGATGACCAAATATGGGATCTTCTCCTTAAAAATAACAAGAGTGGAAGCCAAAATTGAGGATGTTTACTTGAGATATGTTTTAATAATCAGGTCAATGAATCGATTTGTTGGAAGAGCATAAAATTTAAGAAATGTCCGCCCTTCAAAAGTGAGAATTTGCCTTTTTATCTCTGATTATCTTTTGTACTGTTAAAATGACCGACTTAAGAAGACATCACCTTGGACTCTGGACAAAATGAACAACTTTTCACTATTTTTTGGCATTGCATAGACCAAATGGATTTTATTAAGAAACTAACTGTCGGATTAATAGATGATGACAATAATCTAGTTGCAGGCCCTTCAACAAACTAAACGGGACTCGTAGCCAAACCCACAACATCCTGCCCTTGCTCTATATAAATGTGCGTCTGCTGCTATAGCAACAGCGCTGGTGTTATAATGTTTGTTTCACTATTTGATCTGGTTTGGGACAAGAAAATAAAGCTGTGTGCAGTCACCGTTGACAACAGCAGCCACCTGTAGAGCATTGCTGTGCTCTTGTCTGCCGCCACAATGCAGGGGCCAAGATTAAAGGAACAAGTGTCTGGATTCCATTCAGACCGCTATGAGGAGGGGAAAGAGGGGGGTGGGGGGGGGCGAGCATCTGGTTGTAATACATGATTCTCTGCAAAAAACTCAGTCTCTGTTTAAGCAAGGGTTGAAATGTTTTCCAAGCTTATATGGTAGACGTGAAAACCTGTAGAATATACCTTCAGGCTTTGTATGTCTATCAGCAGTATTTGTTGGTCAAGCGAGTAGTAAGTTATGTAAAAATAGACTTACATCACTGGGAAAATGCAAAGAATGTGGAGAACTGCTGGTTTTCAGCGTGAACTTTGGACCAGGTAAATTACTGGAGAATTTTGGGGGGGGGAGTGCCGTCCCTCTCCCTTTTTTCTCAGAAAAGGAAAACACATCCCAGATTTAACTATCTCCAGACCACTTTGCTGTTGTCAGAGAGAGACAAAATCATAATATTGACTTTGGGATACAGTTTGATCAGAGGAAAGGGGAAAAGGGTGCCCCACACTGAAAGCATTGTTATCAGGTGGTGTTGAGAAGAACCATTGGCCTATAATTCCAAATTGAGCCAAGAGAGATCACTTTAAACAAACAATTCACGTCAATAAAAGTTGTTGTCATACACTGACATTACAACGGGGTGCAACGTGAGTTTAAGTCAATACAATGTGACCCTTCTTCGCAAGTTCAAATGCCAACTCCAAGTAGTAACTTGCACCAAGCATACACTGGTGCATGTTTGACAAATAAGCACACATGAAAACATACCACACCATTCAAGCTAAATGTAGAAGGAATCGTGTAACAACAGGCCAGTGACACTGTCTGCCAGGCAATTTGTCAGCGCACACACAGACAGCGGACATGACAGCTTCTTGCACCGGATCATATCCACAACAAAATGACAACACGGGCCGCTCAAACAAAACTCTTGACAACTGGAATTACACTCCTCACCGCAACTGCTTATTATCAAGTCGTAAAAAATGCCTCGACACAGCCCTGTAATCTCCCTTATGCCCATGGTGTCATTTACAAAGCATTGCCCTTAATGTGTGGGTATCTTGTGTGTCTGAATATGTGTAACCAGTTTGTAAGAGGTTCAGCTATTCTTAAAAGTGAGTTTAATTGGGATGAGAAGTGACATCATTGCAAAGGAATGTATAGTAGTAAGGTCACTGGGCTTCTCCTTTGTCTTCTTTTGTTGCTCACAAGGAATGATGAAGCAAATCAAACACTAGAAAGATGTGGGGTATTCCTAGTCACCCTGATTTTGAGACAATAGTGAAACCTTAGGGGTTCTGGTTACTCAGTGAAATAAAATGCGATTTTGACTAGAAATAACCAATCAAAATAATATCATTTTGTGTTTGCAAATAGTAGCAACATATACAAAAAAGTGTGCATAAAATTAATAATTTAAAAAAAAGGTAGTTATTTCATTATTTGTTGTTTGGGTGCAATAACCATTCCAGCAGTGTGTTTCATTGAACAGTAGCCTATTGTGTGCAGATCAATATTAGAGAAGTTAACCTCATCATACTTCCTCTAGCCAACTGTTACGTGATGCTTCAGCCTGTAAATGGCAGCCTGCTTGTTACACATTTACAAATGAATAAAGATACAAATAAACATGTAGCCTAACAAAGCAAAAACAAAACATTGCATCGTGGACGTAGAGCCTTAACAGCTGGGCATACAGCTATGTAATAATGTGAGGGGGTGTGTGCAAAGCGTGGTGTTGAAATGCTGAAAAATGTCAACTAAAATGGATGGTTGTGTTAGCCAGCTCGGGTTTTTTCACGGTTGCACTCCTATGCCAGCTTGCTACATCACGTCAAACTGATATGGAAACGAAATGTAGCAAAAAATATGACATAAGCGTCAGTAATTAGCTACAAATTAGCCTTCTCGCGTCACAGAGGCTCAGCAGCAGCCGCAAAGCAGTGCATACTTTAACGTCGTTAAAGCGGCAAACATGTTGTGTATGATCGTGGGCCACTGGCGCACGTTCGCTTTATGTGAGAAACCGTTAGGTCCGAGCTCACGCGCTCATTAAAAAAACACACGGTACAAGTGCACTGGAGACTCACCCATAGCTCGGCCCCCCAGCTCATGGTTTCAGTACGATGTCCTCGGAATAATCCACAACTCGTCTGTGTTTTCAGCGCACACACAGTGGCAGGCAGTCGTGATGTTTTCGCCTTTGCGGTTGCTCGGACTGTCAACGAACCGTAGAAAGAAAAGGGCGCCTCCTATACTGATATTTTTTAAATATTCGCCTTTATTTATATGTTATTATTTTAACGTCTCATCCTGTCTAATACAAGATGGCCAAGAGCTGCAGCATAATCTTCAAACAGGATAGTCTCGCTATATGCAGCGCGCGCGGGTACCCGCTCTCGACCCAATGTGACAGCTGCTCCTGCGCGCGCACAGGCGAACGAGCGAGGGAGAGAGAGAGAAAGAGGGAGAGAGAGAGAGAGAGAGAGAGAAAGGTTGGTGGGGGGTGTCCCTGCAGCGGTGTCCAACAAAGTCTTTACAAATATCGGTGCTCGCTCACGTTTGAGCTGATGAGAAGGCTTGATTTGAAATGAAGTGAATGCTATGAAGGAAAAATGGAGGTTTGAAAGGAGGTGGGGGGTCGAGGGGTTCAACAAAGGTCACCACTCATGGCAGATGTTTCATTGAATACCCCCTGCAGGGCTTAATACTAGGCTAACCTCTGGCCAACCAACCCGTCTTCTTCTTTCTTCTCTTTCTTTCTTTGTCTCTCTTCTAAGACCCTAAACCATGCGTGCCAGTATGACAACACCCTACATTTACTTAACTCTTGCCCCAACAGCAGCCACAAGCTTCTGCCTATACTTTGCACACACAGGATGTTACGTTGACTGGCAGAGTTTGAGAAACTTTGACACGCCAAGAATCAGAAGACACAAGTGGAGCAATCAAAAATCATCCTGATCATATTTATATCCTGTTTTAGTGATTTTGTTATGAAAGCTTTAAGTATCAAGTTCAGAATACATTTGTAGCCTACATCTCTCTTTATTCCTCATGTGGACTGTAGATTTGGTCTGGAGAATAAACAAAAGCAGATGTTGTTTATATTTACTGGATGTTGTGTAAACTATTTTGCGGTGCGTTACAGGTGTCTTAGTCTGTTAATGGTGTTTGTGCCACAGTCTCCACCTTTTCTCTTGAAAATTAGATTTCCGACTCAATGACTCTTACTAAGAAGTATGAAGGAAAAGGAAATGACGCGTTCAATAGTGTCAAGCAAGGTTTATTATAGACAGTGATGCCGGTAACGCGTTACTTAGTACTGAGGTATCTGGTGGGGTTTATCACAAAATAAACTGCCTGACCTACAGCTCATTCAGACATACATAATTCAGCATATCGGCAATTATCATTATCATGTTCCTCATAATGATAACTGCCATTATTCATGCAAATTAGTTTAATAATCAAGCCTCTCTGCAGTATTACTATAACAACACTGCCACCTAGTGGTTGGAATTGAACAACAGAGTGAGACCGCTGGGGTGAACGAAAAACTAGGCCTTTCAGTGAGGGCCTATTGAAGCCTCTGTAATATATGGGCCGTTCTCACAGCACACATTTTTACTTGTTTAACACGGGTGTAATAAATAACATTAATTAGCTATGTCGTATATTCTAGATCCAGGTGTGTCCGGGGAGTTTGCATGGCTTAATTAGACACTGTAATTAGTTGCACCTGTACTTTTGCTACAGTGACATCAAGTGAAAGCGTCTGTTGTTAAAAACATCAAAAAGGACATAGGGAACAAAATAGATACCATCTTAGATTTTTTTTCTTGGTTATGCTTATAAATAAAAGGGGTTGAAACATACACTAGTATCTGATATTATTTTGGAATATTTTAAGGTATCCCCCACAACTTGCTATCACAATGAACATATTTAAGTGTTATTAAAGTCACATTTTTATTGTGCAGGGATTTCAAACCACTGTACTTACAGTTCCACTACGACACAATAAAAACTTGACTGGGTAACGAGTTTAAAAAAAGGTTGACAGTTTTGGCTCGCCGACTCGGATACCATATTGTTCTACTATACTTAAATAAGTCTGGATTCCATTTAGCCTGTTTATCTTTGATGAACTACCTAGCTACAGTATCTGCTCTGGAGATTGCAGAGGCAAAGAAAACAAAACAATATGATGTAACTGTTGGGCTTACTGTCAGTGAGAGCATCTGGAGTGCACATGCCGGTGCATGCAATACAAAACAAAACAAGAGTAGTGTATTTTGGATTAGCAGGTTTATTTGTCCATATAATTGAATATTTTACCATTTTCCTACCTCTTAATTGTTCCAGATTTAGATTATAGGCATGTTTCGTAATTTTCTTAAACAAATATTACTGGAATAAAGCAACAACAAACATTTAGCAGAATTAGAAACCATCTTTGTTGTCTAGTAAAAGTCCATGTATTAAAATACTCGTCAATCCATTTTATAGTCATTGCAGTTTCCAAGCAACTCTTTTTGTTATTTGTGGTTTACTGAGATTGTGTGTGAATTTAGTTTCACCTAAAGGGGGCGCCAAAGGTCTATCACTGTAAGTGCCAGCCACCATCCTGCAAATAACAAAATGACAAACTACTGAAATCTTTTTATTTTTTTCCCCCTGGCACGACTTTAAAAGGAGAGTGAGTGATGAGGTACTTTACATTGCATCAACAGCTTTCCCCTCCTGCTTGTGATTTACCAGATGAGATCACAGGAGTCTCCGCTTTTCCTCTGATCCAACAACACACCAGCAGATGGTGATCAGTTGACACTTTGCCTCCTCATTCATTCAAGTGCACAGGTCTGATCAAAAAAACAACAACTCCCAATTCAACATCCTCCTTTGGCACCAAGTGTTCTCATACCATCGACGTTAGTGAATCCTTTTGTGTTTCGGGTTGATGTTTAGCTTGAACGATTGATGGCCTGCACTGATGTCCAATAACAACATACTCTCTGTTTCTCATCCTCAAAGGTTTACCGGTATAGGTTCCAACATGGACATTGAAGGGAACTCTGAACTAGATTTTTAAACTATCCAGATGGAGGAGTTTGTATCAAAAGCCTGGATGCAACCCCAACCTCTCAATCTATCATACAATGTCTGGTTCCCCCCCCCCCCCCCCCCCCCCCCCCCCAGACAGTGGCCAGGTTTTCCAATTTCCACTGTACCCTCACTGCTGACTCTCACCTTTGTTGCTACATGGGGTTTCCAAAGTTTGAAGCATATCAGGGGCCTCATTTATAAAGCTTTGCGTGGGATTCTGGCGTACGGAAGAAAATGTAGGATGTAGCCTACGTGCGAACAAAAATATTCGGATTTATAAAACAGTGCGCACTCACGTCCTACGCTTGTTTCCCGTTATAAATCACAATCAACTCTAAATGTGGCGCAGCCTTTGCGGGCTTCACGTATACCGCCCATATTTACCCATACATAGTCATCGACACGCCCGAATTAATATCTGAGTGCATGAAGGCGGTATTGGCAATCGCAGACTGAAAGGGAAATGGAAAAATAGACTCCACACGGTGTGGATCACTGCGGTCACCCCGAATTACCCGTTGGAGAAGTGACGAACAGGGAAAATATAGTTTGGTGGCAGTGTGAGCGTAAAGGCGTCAGAGTGCAGCCTGTGGCGATCTCTGTGAACGCTGTGGCCGAAATAAAAAGAAGTGAACCGACAAAAAAGTGGACGCAAACAAGTGCATATCCTCACACAACAGTGTTTGTGCCACGAGCGGGGGGCACTGAGACCCCCTATGAGATACAGATTCGGAGAATTCATCCCGGGGCAGTGGCGGGCGGCGGAGGGTTAATAATAAACTTCACAGTCCCTTTCAAAACACAATTGCGACGTGCTTAAACACAAAGAAAAACACATAGATAAAACGGACTAAAAGCCGTGAAAAAAATCACAGTAGCCTATGTGAAAAAGTTGCACTCCTGTCTGCCTGACTGGGGCATCGAGAACAGCGTCAGTGTAAAAGTCCATCCATCCATCCATCTTCTACCGCTTGTCCCGTTAGGGGTCGCGGGGGGGGGGGGGCTGGAGCCAATCCCAGCTGCAGTGGGCGAGGGCAGGGTACACCCTGGACAGTTCGCCAGTCAGTGTAAAAGTAATAGGCTGTATTCCACCTCAATATTATCAGAATTAATTCCACAATATGTAGAGGTTATTCTTTAATAACTGCGGAGCTTATTCGAACGTTGCTATTTTGTTTTTATTTGCACTGATATATCTCCGTTTGTAGGCTATTTAAGATCCTAATTCGTTTTGTTTTTGTTGGTATCACTCCATGGAAAAATCCGTGGAGGCATTTGTTCATTAGTTGTAAGAATGGCTTCATCCGTTTTGCAAAGGAACTCCCAATATATGATAGACCTACATGGCTTATAATAGGCCTATATCTGGATTTATTTTACACAAACACATTCGTTCTCGCACTTCATACATGTGCCGACGGAGTCGCCGTTCCTCTTTTCTCCACTTTCTGTGCGTACGCATGGGTCAGAGTTTGCGTGAAGGACCGCACATCTTCCCGTCAAGTTTGTTTTTTATAAATCCCAATATTTGCTTAGAAATTGGCGTGCGCCCTCTTCTGGGCATACGCCACGTTTATAAACGAGGCCCCAGGGCTTGGATGCAGAGCTGTTCCTGTTTCAACTCCCTAAATGCATCATGTGGCTTAAATGCTGCCCAAGTTCGATAGTAAATCTTCGGTCTACAGAGCAAAGCAGGAAAAACTAACGATTTATGCTAATTGAAACGAGCATGTATATCCTAATTTCGGAAACTTTCCCTGAATAGCTTGCTTTTACACTTTGCCAAGCTGTCAGTTTTTTGCTGGTAGTAGATTTGTTTAAAATAAGCAGAAGTTATTCAGCAGCTTGCATAGTTGGAAAGTAAGAAGAAGAGGAAACAGCAACTTGGATCAGATTTTCTCCAAATTTATATTTGTATATATTTGTGGTGAAATGGGTGAATGCCACATCACAACACATTAATATGATTTGTTTGAACCCTTGAACCTTTATCGCCCCTTTTTTCTGTGATTTTCTAAAATTCACATATTAATGTATACAGAAAAAATGGGTGCATTGTTCCCCTTAGCTCCCAAACACAAGACACAAACAGGCTGAAGTGCAAAAATACCACAACCACCGTATAGTGAAAACACACCCATGTGTCTAACCATAGGACAAACACTTACGCAAACAATACAAGGCTTTGTTAGAAATCAGTTTACGGTATATTTGCCTGAGTTTTCTCCTTTTCCCACATATCATATCTTATGACACTTGAGTTACAAGGCAAAAAGTATGTGAGACATTATCATCTCTTAAGCCTAATATATATCATGTACAGTATGCATTTTTGGGCACTGACTGCACTGGATATCAGTTAAATCATTGTGTGAAACTGTGTTGTTTTCCTAAACAAAGCATCTTTACTGTGGCTTTATTCTCTTCAGTCAAGCAAAAGGGAGGTTGTATTTTATTTCTGACAATGCATTGTGGTACTAAAAGCATTTCCCAAAAGCCTTGTGTCAAGAGACCAATCTAATATGGTCTGAGCCAGAAATAAAAGAGGCGACATTGCAAGGTACAATTATCCCTTTGTCCCCACTCTGGTCAACCACCTCAAAACCTCCTGAAGCGACTCCAAATGAGAAGGCTGTCTAATATGACCAAACATTGTTTTTTATAGCAGCACGTAGCACTGCACATCATCTTCCTACACCCTGCAGCTATCCCAAAGCTTATTCAATAGTCTTTAGACAGCAGAGCACAACACAAGCCATTAACATTTGTTTTATTCAACAGTAAACACTTTAGCCAGATGAAAACGTAGACGATAGCTAGTTTCTAAGAATTTGTTGCACACAAAAGGTGAAATCCCAGATTGGAAAAAGAAAAAGATTACCCAAGAGACTGTGGGTGAAAAGTCGTCAAAGGCATTTACTCTTGGAAGAGTGAATGGGCCTTAACTAAAGAACTACTTTAGATAATGGGGAGCAAACAGGAGCCATTTCATATTATTGTATGCAGATATCTGTATACTTTGTAGGCTACCAGCATTACTGAGTAGACTGGCTCCGCCCGCCTACCTACTTCAGCTCAAATTTCATTTTCCCTTCTGTACAAATGAAATTAAGTACGATGGTCTGGTTGGACCAGGCTAATTACTGAGTGTTACAGGACAACACATATTGACGCAGTGGGTTGTGCTTAACACTTCAAACACCCTAGGCTCCAGTTTGTTGACTTGAACTCCACCTCAGGCGCCATCTTGCCATACTACTTTAAAGGCTTCCCAACTTTGTGTTGACCTTTGCCTTATAGAGGACAGTCTGTGCCTTGTTGTTTTGACAGGTCTATCTCCTCTTTCGATCGATGCAACTTGAGCTCAACTCAGAGCTGTGGACATAAAGATTTCGGGGAAGGAAGTTATTGCATGTTTGAAATGTGGACCAAGTTATGCCATTAAAGTTTTAACGATCCACTACTGCAACCCTTTAGGTTGAATAAAAACACCATGATATGTGGTCACCCTGCAGTACCAGGGAGTAATGCAAGGATATTGCACAAGCTGCTCAATTTAATAGACCACACTACACATCCCTTACAAAACTCTGGTCGTAAAAGCAGATTGATTCAGTTCTGTCTGCTAGAAATAGGACCGAAACCTTAGGTAATTCTTGCCCACATCAATAGTCATTTACATTTTACATTCTCTATCTATCTATCTATCTATCTATCTATCTATCTATCTATCTATCTATCTATCTATCTATCTATCTATCTATCTATCTATCTATCTATCCAGCCATCCATCCATCCATCCATCCATCCAGATACTCAATTTTATAATTTGCTTCCGTGTCAAAATACTATCCTGTGCGAACGGATGCCAAGTTTAGAGCCATCCAATGATAAGGAGCAGTGCACATATCAAATTGAGCTTGATCCTAATCATGTCAAGTAGAGCTCTTTGACATAACTGAAGCCTCACAGTCAAGGCTACTGGTCAGTGAAGAGATTATTTCCAAGGATTGGATTATCACTGCTAATCCAATTACATGTAGCCTATTGCTCTTGTAATCTGCTGACAAACGCGTGTAATTTTAAGTGAATCCGGATAGGCCTATTATAACAGGCTGGAAAATAAACTTACTTATACTCAAATATCCTAAAAAAAAGTAGTTCTGTTAGTGGATAAAAATTACTATAAAATGAAGATGCACCTCAGAGTGCCACAGGAAGTCCTTCAACCAAGTTGCTTTTCTAGTTTTAGTCAGTCTAGACATTTTAGTATAGGCTAATGTAGGCTACACATTAATACGACTATTACCATTATATTACTGATCTTATTTTTGTTACATCATATTGTTTAGGCTATTTATCAAAATATAATGACTATTGTTTTGTAACATTCTTTTTCTTTTCTTTTTTTACCAACTTCTTCTATTTTCTGTAATCCTATAATTTTTTTATGATCGAGCAGGAGCAACTGTAACCTAAATTAATGTATCAAGGGATCAATAAAGTATAAGTGTGATTCTGATCCTGAATAGGCTGCTAAAGTTACATACAGGGCTCACTGTAGCCATGGACCTCCTATAAAACGTCCAAGCATGGACCTAATGAAAGAGGGACTGTATGACTGCAGCTTGTTCAAGAGTAGTTCAGCAACCGGATATAGAAAAAAAATCCACACACACCGCTGACGACTTGACTCCACCTCATGATGCCATTTAGCAACAGATGAGCAGCGTTGTACGTTCGCTCCTTGTGTAGAGCTGGAGCCAAGTATTTTGAAACACTAGACTAGAGGTTGCCCTGGGGGAATACTCACTGTCCCTGGA
Organism: Hyperoplus immaculatus; assembly: GCA_949357725.1. Taxonomy (NCBI): domain Eukaryota; kingdom Metazoa; phylum Chordata; class Actinopteri; order Uranoscopiformes; family Ammodytidae; genus Hyperoplus; species Hyperoplus immaculatus. The sequence continues at coordinate 23,245,784 of OX442365.1, forward strand.
ATGTGTGTCAGGGTGCAGAGGCTTGCCTTCCCTCTCGCGCGGTAGCTGGGCCACTGTTTTCAGTGGCTTCTCCCTCCGAAAGCGTCGCGTGCTGTAGTCGCTAGTGGTGGGTTTTCCGTTCTGGGCTAGTATCGCTATGGAGGTGCTGTGGATGATGCCAGCGCTGCTGCTGCTGTTGATTCCGCTCCTGCTGTGTATCAGCAGCACGTTTGTATACTATTTCAAAAAGTGCTGGTACGTGGGCTACATGATGTGCTTGGCTCTAGTGACCATCCCTATGTGCATAGTGAAAAGCGGAGGCAGAGACGTTGAAAACATGAGGTGAGTTTTTGATTTTTGTTTTTGCATAATACATGTAGCCGTGTGACAGCTAGCCCACGTTAGCCTGCTAGCCGGGGCTGGCAGGCTAGCAGTAGGCATAGCAGCCTAGTAGTTGATGTTAAAAGTTAAAACATTACCTTAGACTTATTGAAGTTTTGATTTTTTTTAACACGACAGCAACGCGACACAGGGGAGCTTCTGGGCTTGCCAACCTGTCTGGCATCATAAAGGAAAACAAAGCTGAATACTTAATGCATTTCTAATCATGCATATGCTAACATTAGCCCCCCCTGCCCCCTTGACACATTTGCAGTATGTGTAGGAATGCTAACATTTAACGTGGCGTAGGCTAACCGGCGTTCATGTTTACTTACATGACTATAGGAATTCCAAGCCTTAGCTATAGTCAATTATCTTTCTTACAGTATCTAAAAATATGCCATTTAACTTATTTTTTACAAGTTACAAAATGTAAAAATAATTCACATTGTGTTTTGTATCAGATCTGCTTTCATTTGGCTACATTTAAAATAAATTAATTGTTTCAAAAGTTGTAGAAAACAACGCCGGCCAAATCGGTTCAACATATTTTTATAATGCCACTGATAGTGGAAGGTAACCACACACTTGAGATGACCGTTACCTGTGTGCACTCCAGCACAGTAACCCTCAAATAAATCTTTATTAAGCTTTTAATGTCCAGTGTTTCGTTGAAAGTGTGTGAAATAAGGGGTTTGAGGCAATTTTAGTAGGCTAGCTTGCTTGTGGTTTTAAATTGTATTCTAAAAAGGGTGTTTCTAATATCTGGTCAACCTGTAACTATTAACATATTATATGTATGGTAAGTTGATGGAAACAATACATTGTAATACAACACCACTAACAACAAGTCAGTAGTTTACTATGGATGCAGCAGGGAATAATAACACCCTGGACAGTATTTTTTTTTACTAAACACACACACCAGGGTTCATCATGCAGATCCTTAAAAAAAGTATTTGAAATTCTTTAAAAATTGACCTTGATGTGTATAGAAATATTAAACGTATATTTCCAATCGCCTCAAAAAATGGAAGTATTGTTTATGAATAATTTCTGATGTTGCAATTAGAAATCTCCACATATTAGGTAGCATCATCTATTTTATCTGATGCAACGTCACACATATCAGCGTGGCATGATCCGATACGGTCACTTTGGGACATTGGGTCCTTCGGGTAATTTAAGCAACACTTAGATCATTAAACCTCTTCACTAAACAAATCAGTCACGTTTTATTTAACAATGACATCATTTGGGCAAAATTGTTGAAGCTGCTTCTTTCTACAATTTTGGTTGTAGTAAAATTGATCTGAATTTGTATTCGAAGTGGCATTAAAAAAAAATCTGACTTTCCTTAAGCTAGGAACCTTGACACACTGACCAAATCAGGTGATGCCTATTAGGATATAAATATATTTCTGTGTCTCTGTCACTGGGGGGACACAAATGACTGCATGCCAGTCATTAATTACCTTGCAGAGACGGTTGCCATATGGCAAGTTCTGCCTGTTTTATGAGTTCGCCCACTGAGTAGTTTGGAGATCCATCCATAATGCAACCTCACAGCAGCCCTTTTCCTGCCTCGCTGCCCTAGGAATAACTGTTTCACAGTCACATTAGCCACGGTGGTGGTGGTGTGGTGTACAGGTTAATCAAGGTTATCTTGACCTGTTTGTGACAAAGGGACTGTATAGGGGGTCAGACCTTGCACAAACAGTGGACAGAGTTTTGGGTGCACATTTTGACACACTTGGCAGCTCTGGCAGGAAGAGTTCTCTGATTCCTTGATGACAGGGCAGTGAGTCACAGACTGGGTTCAAACACGTCAATCCTTTGGTTGACTGCTTGCTTCACAGCTGACTTACAAGATATGAACGACACTCACTTAAAGGTCACTTACTGAGCCAAATGCATTGCCGCAACATCGACGGGGTCGTTACATAACCAGTTGCTTTTGCACTGAGTGTGTTATCACCATACCACTGAGTTGTAAATTAACCCAAAGACTGGGTTCCTGTGTAAAGGTCAAAGTTATTAACTGTCGTATAGCAGTCAAACGTATACGTATGTGCAAGGCGGACTTGGCTTCAAGTTAGCCAGTAGAGTGAGATGATTACATTAGGTTTACACGCAGGATACTGATCACAAGTGATGAGTTTAAGAACTTTTTCATTTCTTTTGTTTCTTTTGATTATTGCAACATTGTGATTTTTTTTTTTTTTTTGACATGGCGGTTAAATTCCCTTTTGAGTTCGTTACCACAACTACAAAGGCAATTTCCTTTTTGCTGGTTCATCATAGCCCAGCCCATTTTACAAAGAGTACAGAAGTGAAAGCTTGGCTAGAGTTAGTAGGGTTATTGTTAAAGCATGACGTTGGAGACTGAGGTTTTTCTCCTGCTTTTATGCTGCTCACTGATTAAACACCTGAGCGTGATTGAGTGAGGCAGCACACCTGCTCACTCAATCAGTGGCAAATTAAGAGGGGGGGAAAGAACAAAACACACCCAAAACAAGCCTATATGTAACACATGAATGCACAGGAAATTATATATTTTTTTTCAACAACCTGGATCTTTTTTTTCGTAGTCTCGATTATCATTCTTTACAGTAATGGCAACATCCAAATCAAATCAGTTTTATTTGTATAGCCCAATATCACAAATTGACATTTGCCTCAGTGGTCTTTACATTCCATACAATATGATACAATATGACACCCTGCCCTTACACCCTTAGCTCGTCTGAGAAAAAACCCTTTACCGGGATTAAAAAAATGTTTGAAGACATCTTCTTTCCTAGATCAAAACTAAAATGATTTTATTCTTTTAAATCCATGAGGGATTTGTGCATTTGTGACCAATCAGACTCATGTGACCCAAACAGTGGCAGATAAGACAGCAAATCATTTTCAGCTGCCTTTGCAAAAGTGTTTTATGTTCCTTTCCATCTTCAGTGAATGGGTAACAAGAGAAGCGGCTCTGACATCTGGGTGAAATGAAAGCTATTAAAATGGACTAATTGCGTCTTTGCTGCTTTCAATCCTATTATTGTAGAGAGCGTAGCTGTACAGAATTACATCCGCAAGAGCCTTTATAAGTTAATTTCCTTTTTCCTTTTTGGAACAAGATGGTGGAAAATATGATTTAAATTGTTTGATCATTGTATCTGTTCATTTTACATTTTCAAAGGAGATTGTTGGAAGACATTTTCAAAATGTGGATATTTTAGGAGAATAAAAATGGAAGAAGTCTGAGGAGCTATAATTCAATGATTAGAAAGTACATGAGGTATAAGACAGAAGATGAAGATTGTCTCTGTTGCTATTCTCTGAGAGGGAAGGTCTTCTGTTATCCAAAAGTTGTTCATCATGAGGCTATTGCGGCACGGTAAAGTTATCTTCATATAAAATGTTTATTTTAGGATCTCTATATTTTAGTTAGTTTGTTGAGATTCCTAAATCTTAAAGAGGACCTATTATACTACTTTTCTGGTCTTAATTTCTTGTTTTACACTGCTATAGAGCAACCTGACACGAATCACATCCCAAAAAACTATGTAGATTTTCGGGAAGCTCTTTCTCTTATTTTGGCGATCCAGCACGTCCTGTCAACACTTGAGTGTGTGTGCTTCGGCAATCTCCGCTCCCTCCGCCTGTGCATCGGCCATCGGGCGCGAGGCAGACGCGAGGCAGACGCGAACAGGGAAGTGACAGCATTACCATACATGGAAACATCCGCGTGGTGAAGTCACGAAGTTTTATGCGACGTCACGAATTATGAAAGGGTAGACCGCTTTGAACACGTGACTTCTCGACTGGCTAGAATAGTGTTTAGTGCTCGGCACAGACATCCCAGACGGTCAGCAGGGAATACGTCGAAATGCATGTAAGTCATTATTTGATAATTTAGTATGGTTAAGCATGACTATGAATCATCATAACAACGTTTATAGGTCATAAAAGTCAAAAAGCATCATAGGTCCTCTTTAAGTAATCCCATATGAACAGTTCCTTTTGAGCATCTCAGTCTGCACTCATATAGAACATTTTTATTTTATTTATCCTTTATTTAACCAGGTTAGTCTCATTGAGATTAAAATCTCTTTTACAAGAGAGACCTGGCCAAGATGGACAGCAGAACACAGTTACACATAAGACACAATACAAAATACAAGTTCGATATTAAGTACAGTTGTAAAACATAAAAATAAGATTCTTAACTAAAAACATTCACAACATAATGCAGTTAGATCTCATCCATCCATTTTCTGCCACATATCTGTGGCAGCAGGCTAAGCCAAGTATTCCAGACATCCCTCTACCCAGCAACGTTTTCCAGCTACTCCTGTGGGGGATCCCAGGGGGTTCCATCCCAAACTAAATTTGATAAACTATCTCTCCAGTGTATCCTGTGTCTCTGGAGGATTTCAGGAGCTGGTGTAGGTCTGTGTAGAATTTGCCCCCGTACCATGCTGTGTTCTGGGCCAATGCAGTGGAGTCCCATTTCTTACTTCCAATTTCTCACCAAACCTGGAAAACCATTTAGCAAATTAAGATCAAATGAAAGCCAATGTATTGCTGCCTTTGCTGGTAGGGTAATAATGCAAATATTGTCTCTGCGGGATCTGTCTTCAGATCCCGCAGAGACAATACTCAAATTTCAGCTTTGATAATGTCCATCCAAACTACAAATGCTTCTAACACAAAAGATGACCAGCTGAACATTTCTGTGAGGGATAACGCAACAGAACCTGGGGAGGATTAGGCGGCCCAGCGATTTGTGTCAGGCAGCCTCTTTCTCTGCAGACCTCGTGACCCCATTGGATTAGACAAATGCAAATTCAGTTAAATGTTCAGCACAGATTTGCAATGAACTCATCATTTACATAATTCCCCCTTCTCCCAGTTTAAGTTGTTCTTCATTTTATTTCACGGTGTCTTTACTTTGTTGCTAGTATATACTGCTGCCTTTGGCTCCAAGTGGGAAGAGAGGTCCGTCTTGATAAGATCATGATCAGATAATGGCTTGGAATGGAGCGCTTAGTACCTGATTATAGTGTGAAATTGGCCTGGACATAAAATTCAAAGGCTCTCTTTCCAGCATTGCACATCAACACCAGATCTTGTTTAAATATGCAGTTGGCAGCCATACTACAGAGAGAGTTTGAGGTGAGAAAGTGTATTGGTTGTGGACAAAGCATTTTTTTTTAAAAGTGCTATTGGAGCAAAGGGGAAATATAATTCCTTCCCCACTAAAATCGAAATGTGAGTAAGGATCGTCTTAGATGTGAACACAAACAAGGAATAGTTGCGTTATCATGTTGGGACACGAGTCTCACCCCGGAGCTGGTTGTTTGGGATTACACTGAAATTTACAAGTTGGGGCCGAGGTCAATTTAGATAAGTCCTAACAGAGTTAAGAGCTGTTATCTGATCCGTCTCTTTTAAAGGTTGAGTTTTATATGTCCCAAAAGATAAACCTTGAACAGAAAGTGTTAACGGGAAACGTCAGTTGGGATGAGGTGATGTATCTTCATCAGGTTTTATTAAAATTTAACTTAAATCAGAGCACATTTCTCAATGCTTTTTTAAGTAACTCGATCTTGACATTTAATCACATCGATGTTTTATCTGGAATCATAAAACAATCAGATGTTGATAGAGACCTTAACAGAGCTAGAAACATAAATATTTCACTTAACTTTGCCAGGTAACTGAAATACAACACTTTAATGCTTTTGCGGCTTCATGATTGCTAAATGTATAAGTAGGCAAATGAGGATCTGATACTTAATATCTTTGTAATTTGAACTACTCGTTGAATAAAATAAGACATTAGAAGACATCACCTTGAAATGTATGTACGGTAGACATTTTCACTATTTTCTGACATTTTCTTGGTAGAACGATAAATCGAGAAAACAAAATATAGATTGATTATGAAAAAATAAATAAAAATTTGTCAGCCCATATATCTATATCAGAATTTTTTTCCTATTTTGGATGTTTTGAAACATGTTTTATTTACCAAATGTACATTTACATCCACTGTAGTAGAAGTGGACCGATCAAGGAACCAAATGCTGCCTTGTGATCCCACTTTTTGATAGTTCAGTTCCATACAAATCAAAGGATTGATTAGAGCTGATAAATCCCTGGATGGGCAGCGTGAAATCACATTGTCAGATCTAGCCAGTCTTTGCTGTTGTGTTTGGTGTTCTTCAGAGGCAGATGGTCGCACTTTCTCAAAGCTTATTGGAGCGTTGTAGTACTAACCACAGGCAATTATTCAGCCAACCGAAAAAACAAACAATTCTAATTAGGATGTTGCACCTGGTTTATTTACCACATCTCTTGAATTTTGAATACAAAATCAAGACTATATTGTCCGATTTTAGGTGGAATCAAAAATATCCAAGCTTGTTTTCTTATAATTTCCTGTAATAACTTACCCTTTCAAAGGCTTTATACGTTCCAGTGTTACCTTTTTAAACTTCCAACATAGGGGTCTGTTTGATAATACCCAGCCTACATACTGCAGCCACATTACTGTGAATGGTTCCCTATTCCTACTGTAATTCACCCTTTTCTCCTCAGGGTTATCCGTGCCGTGGTTCGCCATGTGAAATACTACCTTGGTGTTCGGTATGAAGTGAGCGGTTTGGAGCATCTGCAGACAAAGGGACCCTATGTCATCGTCTCCAACCACCAGAGCTCCCTGGATGTCTTGGGTGAGTGACTGTATTAACTTGTATGTATGAAGATGTTTTTCCATCTCAATACAACAGCTGTCATTTTTACCCTCTTCAGCTTCCAGAAAACTTACTTTGCATGAAGTCCAAATGAAAACGGTGAATTTGTAGCCAAGTTTTGCAGCTTTAGTTTGAGGGTATATATTGTTTTATTTGTCTTATTATTGCCATGCTGCACTGTTAGTACAGATTATACTTTCAGCAGTTCACCCTGAGCCATTTGACACACAATTTGAGTCACTCTGGGACTTTTAGTTGAACGAGCAGCAGTCCTCTGCAGTAGATGCAGGAGTCGGAGATGAAAGAAGTGTATTGTTGCGCTGGTTAGGCCCCGCCAGTGGAGAGTTGTGAGTCCGCTCCCTCCCGAATATACATGTGGCATGGCTCCACTCCCTGGCATATAAAATGAACACGCTGCGACTGTTCAATGGAACTACCAGGGACCATTTCTGCTGCCCTGTCAGTGCTTCATGACAACCTGGCTATGAAAAGTTTTTCTAGGATAGTATGCATTTGTGCCATCAGAGAGAACATGGAGAGGTATAATCTGCTTTTGTAGATGTTAAATGTGGAAGACTTTTTTTTAAAATGTGTACTTGTTTAATCACCTCAGGAGTTGAGAAGGCAGCTCACTTTAGCTCAGTGTTGTTATCCTAACTCAAGCTTGTGAGACCAACTGAGCCTGTCTAGTGTCTTCACTCCCTCATCAGGATCCTGGAGGATTTTAATGGAGGAGCTCACTGACCATGTGACACAGGAAACTATTTTCTTACACTGAAGACAATTAACAACTGGCTGATGACCTCAATATCTTTAACTATAGGGCTGATAGGCCCTGACAGGCCCCTGACCTGCTCCAACTCAGACAATGTCCTTAGTCGACTTATTCAGTTAAAGACTTAACCATTTCTTGTGTTGATATTACCTTTCTTCATGGTAACTTCAAAGCTACGGAACCAACTTCAGGTTTCAGAGTCCATCATTTAGAAAAGGCCCAGCAGGGTATACTCACTGCTTCCCTTTTTTTCATGTTTTTTTGCATTTACATCTGGTAGCAGATGCCTATCGACTGTTATAGATATGATCGTTCATTTCAACTGAATAGCCAATTTACAAGCACAGCTGTTGTCATTTACCTGTACCTTTCTTCTCCTATTTTGTCTGGACTCATGATCATTTTATCTGCAGCTCAGCAGCTCTGAAACGACTGCAGGTCAGCATGGTATTTATGAGCCGCAATAAAATATCCTGTCACCGTTCACTGGTTCCTTTGTAGAAGAGCACAACTATATTGTAAATTTTACAGTATTTGTGATCACAGAGAGCAGACTGTGGCTGTAAGTCATAGTTAGAGAGTGTGTGTGTGTGTGTGTGTGTGTGTGTGCGCGCGCGTCATTGTCATTGTACAGTGCAACTGCTTGGTTACTACACATATGACGATAAATATCTCTTGAAGAGTGTTTAACGAAATGAAGAATGATTGGCAGCCGATTGCAGAAATAATTTTAACATCAGGCCTTGTTTTGATTTGGCCTGGACGATAAAATAACAACAGTTTGATCAGTTTGTTTCTTACACCACTGGCCTCACAGAACCATAAAAAAAAATCCTGGATACCCTTTAAAAATGGGTAGACTGAGCACGTTGTCTGACTCTTGTCTTACCTACTAGCCTTCTGATTTAGTGTCTTGAGGGCCTTTTTTTTTTAGCATTGCCTCATTCTTGATCCTAAATCTGAGACTTAAGGACACTTAGTTAGCAGAGGTATGCTAATCTCTCCATCAGTGCCTGGGAGAAAGTATTTTTCTGCTGGGGAGTGCAGGCTGGAGGCTGGAGCCAGGTTACTGACAGCAGGGGGAGATGTAGGCATTTAATTAAAACTGAGAAAACTCAGCATGTTGATTGGGCATCCAAGTTTCCATGCCAACTGCTACACCTAGCCATTAATAGCTGACGTGATGAGGCTTTGACAGCTACCACTGTGTAAAGCACTCTCTGATGTCATTTTGGATCTGTCTACTCTGTCCTTCTCACCCATATAAACGTATACAGTACTTGCTCTGCCATTCAGTGTGTGTGTGTGTGTGTGTGTGTGTGTGTGTGTGTGTGTGTGTGTAAGCTGGCTGTGGATGAAGATGAACTAAATGCGTCTGATTTCATAATGGATGCACTATTAATGGAGATAACGCCCATAAATTGAAAATGTATTTTTAAACCTGGTGATATCCAGGTTTAAATGAGTTCATAGAGAGATAAGATGTAGAGGCCAAAGCACAACCCAGAGTCACCCCATAGAGGTTGCATGTGGTCATTTGTTTGGCTACTGTTTATCGTAGAAACCAAACCATACACAAACGGTGAATCCCATTTGTTTATAGCTTTATTTTATGTCACTAGTTTAGTTACGATGCTCCTAGATTTGTAATATTTGTCTAGCAATGTTTCCAGATAGAAAAATGACTATTTTTAAATACAAAGCACCTAAATGTATTTCCTTTTGCTGCTACCTTTAACTCACATTATTATAGAAGACTAAAATATTCATTAATTGAGTCTTCCTTCTCGTGGAGAGTGGCAGACCTGACTTGACTTGGAGCCTTTTAGCTACAAGTATTTGAAAATCATGGTTCTTCGGTTGTGTTTAAAAAAAATATCACTGTTAAACTACACTCAACAAAAATATAAACGCAACACTTTTGTTTTTGCTCCCATTTTTCATGAGATGGACTTAAAGATCTAAAATTCATTCCAGATACACAATATTACCATTTCTCTCAAACATTGTTCACAAATCTGTCTAAATGTGTGATAGTGAGCACTTCTGCTTTGCTGAGATAATCCATCCCACCTCACAGGTGTGCCACATCAAGATGCTGATCTGACATCATGATTAGTGCACAGGTGTGCCTTAGACTGTCCACAATAAAAGGCCACCCTGAAATGTGCAGTTTTGTCTCACAGCAAAATGCCACAGATGCCACAAGCATTGAGGGAGCGTGCAATTGGCATGCTGACAGCAGGAATGTCAACCAGATCTGTTGCTCGTGCATTGAATGTTCATTTCTCCACCATAAGCCGTCTCCAAAGGCGTTTCAGAGAATATGGCAGTACATCCAACCGGCCTCACAACCGCAGACCACGTGTAACCACACCAGCCCAGGACCTCCACATCCAGCAGGTTCACCTCCAAGATCGTCTGAGACCAGCCACTGAGACAGCTGCTGAAACAATTGGTTTGCATAACCAAACAATTTCTGCACAAACTGTCAGAAACCGTCTCAGGGAAGCTCAACTGCATGCTCGTTGTCCTCATCGGGGTCTTGACCTGACTCCAGCTCGTCGCCGTAACAGACTTGAGTGGGCAAATGCTCACATTCGATGGCGTCTGGCACGTTGGAGAGGTTTTCTCTTCACGGATGAATCTCGGTTTACATTGTTCAGGGCAGATGGCAGACAGCGTGTGTCGCGTTGTGTGGGTGAGCGCTTTGCTGATGTCAATGTTGTGGATCGAGTGGCCCGTGGTGGTGGGGTTATGGTATGGGCAGGCATCTGTTATGGACGAAGAACACAGGTGCATTTTATTGATGGCATTTTGAATGCACAGAGATACCGTGATGAGATCCTGAGGCCCATTGTTGTGCCATACATCCATGAACATCACCTCACGTTTCAGCAAGATAATGCACGGCCCCATGTTGCAAGGATCTGTACACAATTCTTGGAAGCTGAAAATGTCCCAGTTCTTGCATGGCCAGCATACTCACCGGACATGTCACCCATTGAGCATGTTTGGGATGTGCTTGACCGGCGTATACAACAGCGTGCACCACTTCCCACTAATATCCAGCAGCTTCGCACAGCCATTGAAGAGGAGTGGACCAACATTCCACAGGCCACAATTGACAATCTGATAAACTCTATGCGAAGAAGATGTGTTGCACTGCATGAGGCAAATGGTGGTCACACCAGATACTGACTGGTTCTGAGTCCCCAGACCCCCAATAAAGCAAAAAAATGCACATTTCAGAGTGGCCTTTTATTGTGGACAGTCTAAGGCACACCTGTGCACTAATCATGATGTCAGATCAGCATCTTGATGTGGCACACCTGTGAGGTGGGATGGATTATCTCAGCAAAGCAGAAGTGCTCACTATCACACATTTAGACAGATTTGTGAACAATGTTTGAGAGAAATGGTAATATTGTGTATCTGGAATGAATTTTAGATCTTTAAGTCCATCTCATGAAAAATGGGAGCAAAAACAAAAGTGTTGCGTTTATATTTTTGTTGAGTGTAATAGCACAGTATATATTATAAACCGTTGCTCAAACTGACTATAATTGATATATCCGGGTGACTGAGCTTGCTGTCTCCTCCCTATGTGTCTCTCTCAGGCCTGATGGAGATCCTACCAGACCGCTGCACCATGATCGCCAAGAAGGAGTTGATGTACTGTGGCACCGTGGGGATCATCTGCTGGCTGGGCGGCATCGTCTTCATCAACCGCAAGAAGACCAGCGACGCCAAGAGTGTCATGGTGGAAGCTGCCAAAACCATGTTGGACGAAAACGTAATACTGGTCAACATAGGATACCATACGACAACAGTTTTTTGAGTTCATGTGGCGTCCAAATGGTTTTACAGTGCTGACATTCACCTTTTTGTTTTATTGAGGGTAGATTATATGACATTAATTTAAATCTGTTAGTTGTGGGTTTTCTGTACCTGTGGAGTCTTAAGAGCATTGGAAAAAAAGCATTGGATTTAATATTCTCAAAATAAGGTGCAGTGAGAAAATGAGATCATAAGGCTGTAATAATCAAGCAAAGAGTATTTAATCAAACAACAGAGGCTTCATGTTCTTGGATCCTGTAAGAACATGGAGGTCCATCCGATCCAGGAAGCCCCGCGGTGGCTTTCTGAGAAGAATGGCAAGGAACAGTACAGGGTTCAGGTGTTTTATCCTGGTAACAACAATGGCTTCAGTTCACCATAACAACAATGCAATGCTCTCAATTGGTCAGTCATGAGGGGGGGGGCAGTGGGGGGGACAGTTTGAAGATACAGCAGGGGGAGTTCTGGATGGACCTCCATGTTCTTACAGGATCCAAGAACATGAAGCATCTGTTGTTTGATTAAATACTCTTTGCTTGATTATTACAGCCTCATGATCTCATTTTCTCACTACAAAGGCATTAAAGGTTCTGAATTTCACCGACAAAGTATTGAACGTCCTTTCCAAAGGTCTTACATTTTTTGATTGCGGTTTTGTAGGATGAAATAATTACTTGTAGAAAGGTTGTTGTGTGACAAATAAGCACTTTTATATTTTGTTATTAAGAGTATACACACTTCGCAAAGCTATAGTTGCAGTATTAAAGGCCTACTTCACCGGTTGGAATATGAAGGTGTATTGAACTCGGAGATCCTATTTAGTATAAATGTGCAAAAAAAATAGAAATCATCTTAGCCTGAGAAAAGGCAGAAAGAGTGTTTTATGGTCTCACTGTCTTACCCTACAGTTTCTTTCTTGTGACATCACAGTAAGGGTAAGGATTAACAGGACAGCTGCGCCAAGGGAAGAAAAACCTCATTCATTATCAGGCATGCAAACTCGTCACCTTTCGGCGAAATTCGCCGTTTTGGAAACAAAATTGGCCATCTATGTGATTCGTGGAGATCCGTTGAGAAAATATTTTTTGGAGGGGAGGGGGGGGGGGTCTGATGGCCAGCTGTGTGTGTGTGTGTGTGTGTGTGTGGAGCGGAGCATGGACATGGAGTGACCATAGTGACTAACTAACTATGATTGACGCAAGTTAACTCCTATCATATGAGCTTTGACGGTCATTTGGCCAATCAGAAACAGTGTTTGTCATTGAGGGGCGGTGACATCAGTCAGTCAGAGCGTCTGCAAGAAAGTTAATTTTTTTTTTCTCGGAGTCATCGGAGCGTTCAAGTAGCCGCAGCCGCTGTACTATTATTTTACCGTGTTAATGTGCCTACTAGTGTTGCCACCCATCCCGTTTTTCCCAGAATTGTTCTCTTTTTTCACCAGCTGTCCGGGAAAAAATAAATCCCTCCCGGGACACAATTTGTCCCGTTTTTTGGGGGGAAATGCCAAAACCTCATTTGATTTCCTTCGTTCAGTAGTTAAGGCTGTTTCACACGGGCCGAGGCATTTGTTGCGCCATCTAATGCATTCTCAATGGAGAGGCGAGCAGAGAGAAAGCACAGCGGGCAGGGGCGGTCTCAACGATCTCGGGGCCCGTTTCAAGACCCAGTGTGGGGCCCCCCACTTTTAAATAATAAAAATAAATAAATAATGCTTGTGCATGCTCACTGCGAAAATAGAAAAAAAGATTGTGGAAAGACTCTTAAACTCTGGCTTAGGGCCCCCTTGGGCCCTTGGGCCCGGTTGCATGCAATTTTCTTCTCAAAGTGCACCAGATTGATGAATTTTACTTTAAAAGGTTGCATTTTTTTCTTCCGGGGGAGAATTCCCCCGGACCCCCCTACAAGGTCCAGGGTTCCCACCTCAGTCTCCTTATATATCCTACTGTAAAAAGCACTGTAGGTGTTTATGGTTATTATAGGTCATTAGACTGGTCAGTGAACTGGTAGCCTAATAATGGCCGAGCCCTCCGCCCCAAACATTCATTCAACATCCCATTATGTTCCTGCGCACGACTGAGGTGTGTGTGTGTGTGTGTGTGTGTGTGTGTGTGTGCGCGCTTGCGCGTGTGTGAGGGAGTGCGTGAACACGAGAGTAACTATGGTGACAGAGTGTATTCTTATGTGTTATATTGATGGTTGTGTAACAAAGATAAGGCAAATCCTGTTTGCCACAATACAAATAGTTAGTTTATTGTAAGGGAATTTGGTGTGATTGATTTGAGGCTTCATGTTATTTTCTGTCTTATTTAAAGCTGGTTTTGCCAGCATTTTTAACCGTTTTTCTAAGCTATTTTTAACGTTTTTCTTGGTAAATAGGCTACCTTCACACTTTGTATTGTAAACGTCAAGAAGGTTGGCTGACTAACTTGTTTTGCTCATTTCACTATTCATCTGAAAACGTTTTTTTTGTCCTTAATTCTCTTCACCAGAATACACCAAATTGCTTCTCTTAAATGTTCAAATCACAAAAAAAAAATTCTGGGGGGGATGCCCCCAGACCCCCCTACCGGGGTTTGTTTTCGGACTTCTCACCTTTTTCATGGCTTATGAGTTTGCATGCCTGCATTATATTATAATAGTTGTTTTATAATGATAGAACGCTGGTTCTGTATGGGTGAAGTATTCCTTTAATGTGAGTCTATAATATTTTTTCTTCATTAAAAGTACCTTAAACTGCCTCCATTATATCCTTCATACGTTTGCCAGTATGGCTCATTTTAAGTAGCATTTAAAAAGTCTTAAATTTAACTTGGAGATCCCTGGGGATACCTTGTACTTAATCTTTCCCAAAGTTATGTTTTTGTCTCATTGCTAATAATTTTTTGACTAAATGTTAACCCCTTGTTCTTTTCACCTGTACAGCTTCGTCTGTGGGTTTTCCCAGAGGGAACGCGGAACCAGAAAGGTGACCTGCTGCCCTTCAAAAAAGGAGCTTTTCACCTGGCAGTGCAGGCGCAAGTAAGTATCTTTTCTCATCACAACTCACTTTCCTTCCCTTACTGTATGCTCAATAGAGCACCTGTGAACTATGTAATCCATATCATTTTATTCAGCTGAATATTTAATATACTGTAATGCAAACCCCCCTCCTGTTCATTCACTTAACCCATCTGGTAGAAAAGAAAAAAAATGCCTGTGACAATACTGGCTGTGTTCCAGGAGATTTGTGCCAACTTTTTTTCCTTCAGTGAGAGTGAGAGGGGGGGAGATGCTGATTCCAGACACATGGGGGAGCCATCATCCTTACATGGCACAAGGAAACTTAATGATTTTACCATATCCAATACACGGATGATGGCACGCATCCACACAGCACTCAACCAGCCAGAGTTGTTAGCCAGGAATGCTTTGGAAATGATAAAAAAAAAAAATGTTTCACACATGAGCACTTTCTCCGTGATATTTCTGTTTCGCTCTTTCGCTGTGAAATTGCCCTCGATCGTGTGTGTGTGTGTGTGTGTGTGTGTGTGTGATGTAACTTCTCCTTGCCATCCAATGAGGCTAATGGGAGAGCACAGGCACAGTGACTCCAGCGTAATTGGCAGCTCGGCCTGTGTGCGTTTATGAGTTCTATCTCTGCATGCGTGCAGGTGGGAGGTCTCTGTACTTGACTTGATGTTGCGTAGCGCCAGTCAGGGTCAGACAGGTGGAATGAATTAAAAAAAGAAGGGAAAAAAGAAAAGAAAAAAAGAAGCATCGTCAGCCAGAAACCGCAACTTGGGTTCCCCCCCAGGATAAAGTGTGTGTGTGTGTGTGTGTGTGTGTGTGTGTGTGTGAGTCCTTTTTTTGTGTCCTTGCAGCTAAAGATTAATATCAGTTTGGTTCAGATATGCGCTGAGGCAAGAGAGGCTACACAAATAAAGCCCTGCTGTTTCTTATTACGTTCTTCATTATTAATATTTCTATAGGCGGCTGTATTTGGCTGTGCAGTTCAGAGGCTGCTTACATGTGCTTATATGTTTTACAAATAGTGTTTGGATGTTAACAGACTCACTCAATTTGTAATTTGCTTTGTGTTTGTGTGTGTGTGGGTTGGCGTCATGTCGTGGAATAACTTTGTTTGAGGCCTGGCGAATACAAATCTGTTTTGGTTTTTCCCCCCCTTGTTTGGCCTTGCGTTACACTGGAGACTGTTCCTGTGTGAACATGGAGTATTCCTATCTCCCTGTGTGTTTGCTTCTGCTGAGTTATAGCGCTGCTGTTCCATTGGTATCCAGCAGGCCAGTGAGTGGAAGCAGGACAGACCCCTGGGGGCGCCACGTTTGGCTCAGTCAGCCCCGTTAAAGGGCCACTCTGGGCCCCGGGAGAGCAACTATAGGCCTCTATTAGCAGCAGAGGAGGAGATGGAGATTGCTCATGTCGTGCTTTGCTGATTGTGTGTGTGTGTGTGTGTTTGTGTGAGAGAGAATGTGATTTTTTTGCTCAGTCAAGCATTTTTGTTAGGTTCTCCTTATTTGGCCTTAAATGGTCAAATGTAAAGTTGTGACAGATTACTTTAGATTTGGTTTGTGCTGCCGTGCTAAACCTGTAAGAGTACGATGTGATAAGTGTGTTTGATCTCTCCTTGTTCTTCAGGTCCCCATCATCCCCATCGTTTTCTCCTCCTACAGCAACTTCTACCTACGGAAAGAGAAGCAGTTCAACTCGGGTAACTCACCTTTCTTAGTTTTGCCATAAGGTTTTACATCAGGAGACTACCAATCAAAAGTTTTAAAAAGAACAACAGCATTCTTTCAGTATTATTGAAAACGTAGTTAACTTGCCAGAGGTTAAAGAAAAAGCTAAGGTTACCAATAATGTAAAAATAATATAAATGTCAGAGTTCTCTAGAAGGTTTTTTTTTTCAGCTAAAAAAAGAATTGTTTCGCTACTTCCAGCTTTTTAAATTATGTCTTGAAATCAAATGCCAACTATTTGTACGGGTCTCCCAACTCCCCACTGGTCGATAAGATTAGATAGATCATTTTACTATAAGGGTACACAGAGACATTAAACTGCATAAATTGCAATACAAACAAATAACAATACAAATTGTTGTTTTTCTATAACTTCTGACTAGTATTGTTTCTGCATGCGAATAGCCACTTGAGTGTTCTGACGGAGATGTTTTGTGCGTCCTCAGGGACCATTCGAGTGAAGATCCTCCCAAAGATCGACACCAAGGGGATGACGTCAGACGATATATCTTCCGTCCTTGACAAATCCTTCGACGTGATGCTCTCCGCCTTCAAAGATATCTCACCGTATACCCATAGCAACGGGCCCGCCAAGCACTGAAACATACTGCTAAATCCAGCCTCTTTACTACTTCCTCCTATTTCTCTGTCTGCGCGCTCCCCGCTCTCCCAAAGGTTGCCCCCACATTATTACCTGGCCTATAGGAAACAACATGACACAGCTGTGATGTCATCAAATCTCAAGTCCGCCATTGGCCTAAACCATACAGCACAGTCAGACAGTCAGTCCTGACCCTCACTGTGCCTCTGCAGGGGACGTGAGCGGAGTGACGGACGGCAAGCCGGACAGTATGGATGTGTGTTGCTCTTCTTCATGCATGCCTTTTTAGGGATGGCCCTGTCCACCTTCAATCTTGCTTTGTTCTATGGCTTTATAAGGGTCTTATTATTGTTTACTTAATCACCATTTTGTACCTTGAATTTTTTGGTTTAGCCTTTTTCTCCTCCTCATTTTGCTGATAAGCATTTGAATTTTTCTCAAATAAGTTGATATCAATTTGTTCCTCTCATGCTGCCTTTCTTTTAATTATCTTTCAATCCCCACAGGCACACACAGAGACACACACACACTCACTCAAAGTACTCCCATCTCCTTCTTTCTTCTCCTTTTGAGTGTCTCTTCCCCCCCCCCGTTTCTGCATTCCAGTGTCTTTGCCTAAAGACAAAAGGAAACTGTCTGCGCGAGCGTCGGAGCGTGTGGAGGTGAGAGGTCGGCACCTGTCGGCCGCGGACTTTCTTTTTAGTTCTGTCGCTACGAATTCAGCTCCATATCCGCCATTGACTCTTCAACTCACCGGCCAAGCGCTCCATGACATGATTCATGATGTCAGAAAGCAAAGGGCAATTTCAAGGTTACAAGGTTACGACATGCAGTGTGTAACAATGGCGCCCATCTGTACTGATTTAGTGGACCCAAGGAGAACCGATCAGTTTGAGTTTTTTGCCAGTGTATCATTGTGCATTCTTTTTTTTAAAGTTTGTCACTCACTAGAAAGAAGATTAGAAATAACCTGCGTGCAGCTTTTGAGCAGCAAGTGTCTTTACGCTGTATCTTTATTTATTTTACATCAAATGATCTTTTTTTTTTAGCTTTTATGTTAAAGAGTGATCACAGGTTTTTTGCTCCTCTGATAGAACTCACAAGCAAAACTATTTAAAAAAAAAATAAATAAATCTCATACTGTGATCGGTGATCTCATACTGTGCAATGTAGAATTGGTTTCATCATTTAATGTTCCAAAGTGCAAGCTACCTGCTGTGCCATGACAAAGTGTTCTTGGTGAGTTTCCAATGAAAGCCTATATATTATTATCTCACTGCGCTAAATCAGTCATCCATGTGACAGATTTCACTTTACCAATGATCTAAGGCAGTTCCCGCTGTAGGGAAGAGGGTACAATTTGTGTAGAAATGTAAAAGAAAAGAAGAAAAAAAAATAATTAAGATCTGAAGCATGTGTTTTTGATTTGTTCTGATTTTTATTTGTTTTGATTAACTTGACGATTTACTAATTAACCAACACACATGGCTGAGGCAAGTCTACATCTCAAAGGAGCTTAAGGGTTGTTCCTGTTTTTAATGCATCACTGTGAAAAAAATCAAAGTGTAAAACATTGTTTTAGTTGATGTCCAGATCCAGGTAACTTCATAGCAGTACTATTTTATTTAATTGGACGTCATTTAATGGACATAATATTATTTGGACATTTTGGCCTTAAGTTTGATTTGTGGTGGTTGTTGTTGATCCACTTTGGATTGTTCGGCTATTTTTGCTTATGATCAATTCATTTTTTTTTTTTTGTAATACATAGTGACAACGGCTTCCAACCAGAACTGACTGAACTATTTTATTTTTTAAATTTTTATTTTAGTTTACATTCAGGTCTTACATTTCACGTCATCGCTCACTGCCTTTACGCTCATTTCGCTCATGGAAACACCATCTGAGAATGTATATCAGCATTCAGGATATCAGCATTCAGGATATGTGTGTGTACTGCTTATTGTACTGCTTGTTTTTTTTTTATTTGTTCTAAAAGTAATTCTTTAGTGGGATGTTGTCTTGCATACAGTTTTTGACGTAACATCTAGGAAACTTTATTTATTTGACCATTTAATGTTTCTAATTAAGGCCAGCCTGTTTGAGGAGTGCACTCAGCCTGTACACAGCTGTTCATAGTTGAGTGCAACAGTAGTTACTAGTGATAACCTGCTGGGCTCATGTACATGTACTTGGTGGTCAGGGTTTTTTAAGTTAATGTTCAAGGCCAGTGTGGAATATACGCCCCTACTAATAACTAATTAATCAAATTATAATTATATATTTTTTCTCTTAATTTGAATATAGGTATTTACTTTTTTTTCTTCTCTGTAAAAGTTGAGTCCACCTTTTGCAGCGAGTGATTTGAATGTTCCAAAAAAAGTACCAAATTGATTTCATCCAAAAAAATATGAACTTATACCATATACATCTTGCCAATAGAGTGTTTTTAAGCCATGTATTTTCCTGTTCGGTTCTTCTTGCATATTTTTGTAATACAAACGTGTGATTTGTAATCTCTTGTGTCATAAGCTTCAGCAACAACCCTGCCGGTTGATTGTTTTTTTTGTTTACAAACTAATATGTAAGATATTTGGAAAAGATTCAAAGTATTCTGAACCTTAATAAAGCACTTTTCATGCTGAGTTTAGGTGGGAAAATAAATAAAAAGGACTTTCAAGTTTTCTCTGATTTTCACCAATGATATTAAAGTGTAATTTAGCTTTAGATGGAACAGTGAAAAACAAGAGCTGACATCCTGTGGAGCCTTGTGTGTGTGTGTGTGTGTGTGGTCCCTTTACTATATGTGTGTGTAAATACGCACACATGCTATAGGCGCCCATTATAGTCATTAATGATGATGTAGTGTTCCTAACTTCACCCTTTCTGGGTACACGTGAATGCCTTGTAACAGAATAAATAAATACTCCTGTTTTTTTTCTAAATTGGCTAAAGAACCTGCTCTGCCTTCCTCTGGTTGAGATAATTGTAGATCTCTTTAGTTTCTCACTTTTGGCTACTTTATAAACTTATTTCAAAGATAATTATTGTACTTTTTTAATTCCACTATACTTCTTATCTGATGGCTTATTTTTGATTCACTTTGCAAAGTGCATAAACGGCAGAAAATCGTCTTACAAGTGACAAAAAAACCTAGGTGACACTTTACTTTAAAGTTGATCGCACTCATTTCCAAAAAGCTGTTGAAGTTTATTTCTCTTGGAAAACACTAGAATAGACCAACTTATTTAATAAACTTATTTTAATAAAAACAATACGATTATCATTTAACTTAGCTAAAATCAGCTCTACCTTAATCAGATGTACTTTAATAATTTAAATATGAGAATACTCTGTCCACCACTGATTACTATACGTATATAGTGGAGGAAAACTGAAGAAATCCCATTTTGAGTTTTTCCTTACTCACGCACCAATACAGAACATAATCTATACACACATTCAGTCATCATTTCATAATAGTGAGCACACAAGGTGTATTTGATTAAGACTTTTTTTATTACAAAATGTTACAAAACTAGGTAAAAATTTCTATTGGAGCACTGAGAAATAACTAAACGTAAATCATAACTTAAATAGATAAATACAGATGTCCACATATGCCTCGGGGCAGAATCAGCTTGGTACAAAGCCACGGACACAGCTGCACTGATGCAAAACAAACACAGAAAACAAAGTGGCCAATTTGACCTTCTGACCCCTCTAGGGAGGGGAGGGGGTTCCATTCAGATGTTACAGGGATGATGTAATGGTGAAACTGCCCTTGCCACAGGTACGGTTACAAAATCAAGAATTTGACAGTGATCCAGCAAGAAAGGTTAATGGTGCCGTTGGGAACAGTCAAAATAACAGATGATTTGTGCGATGATTGAGTCACAGTAAAACAAAGAAAATATGAGGCAGTGTTTCTGCTTTCTTAACAAAACGGCATCAATCTTGGTGCGTACAATCTCAGGATGCAGGTTTGGGTTTATTATTAACTTCAAGGTGTCTGGTACTGTTGCGGGGGGGGGGGGGGGGGGGGGGTACGTTGTTCGCTGGCTAATTCTCCTGGCAAGAACCTAGAGGGGAGAAGAGTGGGAATAGTTAGTTATTACATTATATACTATCTATGGTTATTACAATGCGTTGTCCACAACTAAGGGGAATTTTGCAAATCAAAAATGTTGTTGGTTTAAGATATTCATAGTTGCAGCGGGTCTGGAATCCCAAAATAAAATGATTGACCATAATGTAATAAAAGCAAATGGGTTAAAGCTCATGACATAATGAAAATCTCAAAAGTGGAGTTAGGGGTTGGGAAGTCCATTATATATCTAATGAAATTTAGGGGCCCTGAAAAGTAGAGTGGAAAAATATAAAGAACTCAAATTTGTGTCAAGTTTATTAATAATCAGAGCAGATGATTATGTGACATAAAATTGACACGTCCAGCGTTAAACTATGAATGCCAATTTAGATGATGGAAGATGCACAGGGAGCAGACGTTAGCATTTAGCTCAAAGCAACACAGTGGTAAAGTAGGCCTACTCATTACCTTTGTGATAATTCATTTCTTTATTGGGTTAAATATAAAAATAAATAAAAAATTGTTACAATTTGATCCACTTAGACTGTATCACTCAACTTTTTATGTCCTAGCCAAAAAGATTATTACATTTCAGGCCGAAAGATTTCATTATTTTATTGGGTTTAAGCTTTTTATTAACATGGTATGTGATGCGTTTCATTTTTATTACATTATGGTCAATTGTTTTACATTTGGGCTTTTACTAATCGGATTGTTTTGAAGACGTTTTGACTGTTCCTGGTTTCCTGGGACAATAGATTCTCTCCTTTGTATGCATACTCCTCTGAACTTTAAACAATGGCCCTGTTAGGCTGTGGTCACTCCTTATATAGAGTCTGTGGGTCACTCACATGTGCCGAGGCGTTCCTCCAGGAAGCCAATCTGCTCGCTGAGGGAGTCGATGCGGTCTAGCTGCTGGAAGGAATGAGACAGCAAGGTGGTTTTCTCCGACCAGCCCTCGTCCAGAGACAGAGGGAAGTAACTGCTGAACGGCTCCAACACCAACTGCAGCTTCTGCACAAGAGGTAGAAGGAAATAAAGTGAAGGAGAAGTAAGTGATATGGCTGATATCACTCTATATTCATAAAGCAATCACTTAAACTGTATTCACAGTTCAAAACAAAGGTCTCGCAGTCATGCAGCTTTGCAGTAATTGCCAGATAACATTTTTGAGTAGCCCACTTGTTTTTATCCAATCAGGAGACAGAGCGTTATAAAGAGGCGGGTCTCTCTGTGCCCGTGAACAATGAACCGCTGCTCTCCAATGTTGTTGAATACAGACTACTTTTAACTTTTAGTACCATTACATGTTTCGACTTCTAAACTTCCTGCAGTCTTCCTAAGTAGCGCAGGAAGTTTAGCAGTTTAAGGCGACAATCAATCACCTCGTAAACAAACCCAAAAAAATCTGTGTTCTTAATTATATCAACGCCTAATCTTCAAGTATCCGTCTGCTTTACACTAAACTCTAATAAAATCTATAAAGAATTAAGAAGAAAAAGCCGCCGTGTACTACTAGGTCTGGCATTTCAAAGAATCCTTGGCTAGGACATTAAATAGCTTTAAAGATATTTAAACCATGCCGTCATACGAGGAATAGAGGTGTTCCTGTTGAGTGGTGCTGGGAGGTATCTGGGTAGGTGGTGGCTTTTTTATTAGCGTGTGCATTGTGTGTGTTTAAACATGTGGGTTTCTGGCTGGTACCTTTTCCAGCAGCTCAACCCTGTTCCTCAGGATCTGAACCTCTTCCGTCACGTTCTCCGCCAGGCCGAACCTTCCACCTGGAGGAACCAGATAGAAGAATGGTGAGTTGATGCGTCGACATTTTGTGGAAACTACCTATGTTAGTTTTTGTTTTTATAGCACTTTAAAAACAAACCGTTACAAAAGTGCTTTACATGGTACACAGGCGTATTAAAATGAATGTGTACATAGAATACAGAATACAAAACAATTTACAATATCAAACAATGGGTTGCAAAGAAAACATAAATATCAAGAGCAAAAGCAGTCGAAAAATTTACAATAAAAGCACAAAGAGAGACAGACCAATTCACAAAGAAAAAAAAAAAAAAAAGCTAAAATCTGTAAAAAAAAAAAAAGAAGAAGAAGAGAGACAGAGAGACGGGTTAGGACACAGATAGATCAGAGGGTGAAGAATGATGTGTGTGTGTTTAATCCCTTCTCGGGTTTTATTTCTCAGGAGATCCCTTGCACCGGTCAGTGCCCCCTCTCTAAGATGATTCATGGCCGCCGTGTCTACAAACTACAAACCAAGAAGAGGAAGAGGGCAGAAGAAGAGCTGGGAGGAGATTTGCGGAATTTAGGGCACAAGGGAAAGGCTGGGGGGGTAATTTTTTTTTGGATATGGGAACGGACCAAAAAAGCTGACACATGAGCTGAAGGAGAGGTCACCAGAAATAGACAAGCGCTCATTCAAAAACGCGCATCAGGGGATCGGGGGGCTATGGGGAAGTGTCTGTCTGGCTTAGCTCCACCTGGGGGGATTGTCCCTGGGATGCAAAAAAAAACAAAACAGGGACCCCGACTCGTGCTTTCTAGCAGACAGACTTAGCGCGGCTCAATCTCTCCCAGATGTGCTCCATTACTGAGACAAGAAAAAGAGTTGAGAAACAGGGTGAGGAGAAGGAGGTGTGTGTGTGTGTGTGTGTGTGTAGTGGTGGTAGTGGGGGGGGGGGGGAGTCTGTCGATGACCCCCAGCAGACAGGGTTTGATGGAGCTGGAATGAGAACACAAGTGCGGGCCAAGAGCACAGTGGAAAAAAGAAAGAAAAGTGATTTTGAAAAGGAGGATGGAGATAAACAAATGTAGTCCAGCACTCCTCCACGGCAGCTTGGCAGAGTCACAGCCTTTCTACTATTTGAGCATTTAAACCTCCATCAAACGTGGCACTGACATGATCCGAAAATTAGCCAAAGACTGGAACACAGTCTCTTAGCTTGGCCTTGGAACTATCACACATATAATAACCCCCAATCGCTTTCACCACGCAGAAGGATCTGCCATATTTTTGTCTTATTTTTTATTTCTTTTCATCCCAGTTTTTTTTTGTGCGTTTCCTCTCGTAGTCTTTTCTGCCGACTCAGCAGGCAACGCTCTCTCTCTCGCACACCAACGCTCAAGTGGAGTCGATGCGCAGGAGTGAACGCTCTCTCGTTTTAGCTGAGGACTTCCATCCTGTGTGTGGAATTGAAGTCTTTTTCTGCACATAGACGCTGATAAATAGAAGGGAGTTTGGAATAGAGCCCTGAGACAAATTTGGCAATCTGACATTTACGCAGTGTTCTTTAATTTCCGATTTGACATGTACATGAGACTGTAACCCCCTTAAAAGATTTACAGTAGGGGGTGACTCAGACTAAAAATTCCCAAAAGTGGAAAGATTTAGGAGAAAAAAAGCAAGAAAAATCTCGAGTCTTTTAAGGTTTCAAGTTGCATTAAAGCAACAATAACGCTGACACAGAAAAGAACCATCCTGGGGTCAACGGCCACGGTTGTGGACATGGGGGAGGAGGGTTTGTATTATTCTGTTGCCTGGATACCGGAAAACACACATACAAGTGAAAGTCAATTTTTTTTTCCCTCGGTATAGAGAGAAAACGTTGCAACATTTTTTAAGGGAACTAATGGAGCGTGCAGGATAAAAATATTTCTGTATTACCATCATGGGAGCAGTAGAGTCAGATGTTTACTTTACTCACAGCAGGTCTGTCAAAGAGCAAGTGGAGCACCAGACGTCTGTCTGCAGTGGGCACCAGTCGCAGTGCATTATTACTCACGGTACGAGTTGAGAGTGGCATAGCGCGTACCAAAAGTAATAATGGACCGTGAAGCTGGCTAGGTTCTTTATCTTCTCTTCCCCAGACACTTTGCGGCTGCAGGACACAAAATGATACGAGGCGAACGCACACACACACACACACACACACACCTGACCTGTGCTTCTTATTTACCTGCATCTGTAGCCTGGCTGGTCTGGGTGGTAGAGGGAGGAGGAGAGGGAAGGCTTTGACAGGATTGGCCGTCTTTGTCGAGCTTGAAGCCGTCGCCGCACGCGCATCGATAACTGCCGGCTGTGTTCACACACTGCTGGGCACACGGTCGCTGCTCGCTGCACTCATCCACATCTGATTGAAAGAATAAACAAAGAAATGTGTTTACATGTGAAGAAGTGTGAGGCTGTGCAGGTAAATTAGTGTATGTGTGTGTGTGTGTGTGTGTGTGTGTGTGTGTGTGTGTGTGTGTGTGTGTGCCTGCCTGCCTGCCTGCCTGCGTGCGTGTGTGTGTACCTGTTTGGCATTGGTGACCCGTCCAGCCCAGCGGACAAGCACACTGGTTCGGTCGTAAGCAGGTGCCTCCATTCTGACAGGATTGTCCACACACAGCTGTCAGAGACATTAAGAGGGCTGGTGTTTAATGGTGAGGGTAACACATTTTATCTTATTTTTTTTCAAGCAAGTATACACTAAGTAAAACATACATGTGAATATTATATTCCATTTGTACCAAATCATCAAGTAAAAGTTTTCTTTTAACATTTTAGAAGCGTCTCCATTTTAACAGATACAGGTAACTGAGGTACACACTGTAGCCCTCATGGTTACCTTGGTTGCAGTTGTGGGAGTGAAATCTCCTCCATCCCGGGCAGCACTCTGGGTAGACATGTGATGGAGCTGCTGCTGCTCTGCTCACCTGCCGGTACACCACCGAATACACAGTCCTTTGGGAAGAACACAAGACAGAAAACTTACAGTTAGGGATTCCTGCTTATCAATGCCATCGTGTGCGTGGTGGTTTGGGTTAGGGGTTAGGGGTACTTTCCATGTTCTGTCATAGTGAAAGAAGTTCGCCAGCGAGAGAATTACTGTGGCATATCGAAACCACGGACCACTGACGTCCAAGAGCGTGTCAGAGATGAGATTAGGAGGGATGGGCGAGGAGAAGACATGCAAGAGTCTGAAGATCTGAGTTGTGTGAGGTTTGGCTGTAGTCTGCTGAGACTCTGGTATGTTTGGTTTGTAAAGGAGGGATACACACAGTGATAAGTGAAAAGCTAGAACACAAAGTGGAAGAAAAGTGAGAGCACGTTGTCTGAAAACAACAGGATCAAATCCTTTAATCAAAAAGTAAAAGGAGAAATGCTGTGGGATAAAAAGAAAAAAAAAGGGCCCACACAAGGGTCAAAAGATTTTTTTTTCTTTTAAATTATCCAAAATTGAAAATGACTTTTGGTGGTGAGGGAAGAGTTAATAAGAAAAAAAAGAGAAAAAGATTAAAGTGGAGGGAATGTGAAGGGGGGGTTGAGAGTTTGTAAGTAGTGAGGGAGATGTAGTCCAAAATAAACATGGCCGCGGTCTCTGTGGACTGGCAGTTCATTTCCCGTAGTTACACAAAGTACTCGATATTTAGATTACACCCAAATATGTGCCACCATGACCCAGTTCTGAGTAAAACTGTGTGTGTATGTGTGTGTGACTCTGACT
This sequence comes from Hyperoplus immaculatus, assembly GCA_949357725.1. NCBI lineage: Eukaryota > Metazoa > Chordata > Actinopteri > Uranoscopiformes > Ammodytidae > Hyperoplus > Hyperoplus immaculatus. Next base: position 23,272,445 of record OX442365.1, read on the forward strand.
GTGTGTGTATGTGCGTGCGTGCGTTTGTGTGGGTGTGTGGGAGAGAGTCAAAATCTATTTATGACCCTACTTCAAACCCTCCCTCTTCCCAAAACATGTTGAGTATTGTTAACCCCCCCCCCTTCACTAAATAAACCCTCTTGTGACAGCTTAATTAAAACATACAGCTATAAACCCAGTAGTCCATGTGAATGCTGCCTGACTTTGCGGTTCAATTGACTTAAAAACATTAACACTTCGTTGTGTTGTAGTTAGTAGTTAAGGATGGAGTGTGTGTGTGTGTGTGTGTGTGTGTGACTCACTTGTATGTGCTGCAGAGTCGATGCCCCTGACACAGGGTGATGTAGGGCTTGTGCACCGGCTGGACGTAGGACTCCGTTGCCATGACGACGCCGTGACGGAGCTCTCGGCCGCACACCCTCCTCCTGTGTGAGGAGAGAGAGTCCAAACATTAAACCACCGACTAAAACAAAAGAATTTTCAGGCTTCAAAGAGTGTCTGAATAGGAAGACAAATAGTGTCGAGTAGGTTTTTTAGTGCTTAAAAGTCGATTTTCAGAAGAAGAATAAAAAATGCTATTAAGGCCCTTAGTGGCTTCCATATGGTCCAGAAAAGCTGGAAAAACTCAAAGTTTTTCGGTTTGTCAACCAAAGTTGGCGTGCAGTCTAATCGCTACTGACTGAACCGCGCAATCACTCTTAAAAACGTGTCAAGAGTTGAGCGTTGATCTCTGACCTCTTTGGGCTCCACTTGACCTTTCTTTTTTCGTTTGGCTTTTCTCAGTTTATTTTTGGTCTTTTGTAGCAAATCAAGTGAAAATGACAAGATGAGTCTAAAGCCCCCCCCCCCCTCCACCACCTCTTATAATCTAGGACACAAGGGGGGGGGGTGACTCTTTGGGCCCTGAGAGAGTGCAACTCCTAAACGTTTTAAATGTCATTTGACCAATTTGTATACATTCGCAGTCAGGGTGAGAATGTCCAATCGAGTGAACGGGGTCAGCTTAAAAAACAAACGGGTCTGAGTGATGGCTGAAAGTGGTGGTCACTGCTAACAAGACAGGTCATAATAAACACAGGAAGAGGAGCACTAAGTGAGCAAATGTTTTTTTTTTCCTTGTATTTGTGTTTGATGAAGTGCTTTTTTTGGCTCAATTTACTCAAGTGCTCAATTTATTCAACTTGCAAAAACATATATTTATAAACCTTTTGAAGCAGGCCATAATTAACACAGGAATAAAGCCTTTAGTGAGCTAGTTACCCGTGGTGAGCGGAGAACTGCGGCGTGCCCATCACGTGGAGGATGAAGAGGGAAGAGGAGAGGAGCAGCGTTTGGTACATGGTCTTCAGCTTTCCCACGTTCTCTCTCTCCGTCTCTCTCTCTCTGTCTCTCTCTCTCTCTCTGTCTCTCTCTCTCACACTCGTCTCTGTGCCAGGCAGAGGGAAGAGGAGAGGAGGATGAAGAAGGGGGAGGAGGAGGAGAAGGGAGGGAGGGAAGGAGAGGGGGGACGAAAGGTCGTGTGGATCCCAGCCAAAGCCGTCTCCTCGCGCTGAATGTCTACGTTTTTCCTCTCTGGGGAGGGCGACACCAGCTACCTGTATAGAGGAATACAGATATAATAATGTATTAATACAATGCTTTTACAATGCTATAATTTCTTTAGTCTTTTTCTAAAGTTTGGCATGAGTAAATGGTTACTTAATCTTCACATTCCTGACTATCATTTTGTGGGCGAATGATTTCAAAAAGCCTACAACGTTTTTATGATCAGCTGAAAGACATGACCTGTGTATAGTTTGTGCAGTGAAGAAGCTTGACTATGGATGTGAAGTTAAGGTCCCCCTACAACACAGAAAGCTTTTTTCTCTCTTTTTTTTAAAGAGATGCTGGACCCCCAGTAGATAACATGTTGCTAGACAGATGTCTACAGTGCATGGTCGGGGCCGGCAACTGGCAAAGTGAAACTGTCGACCTGGACTGATTTTTAGTGGTTCTCAGGCTGAACTTGTGACCTCACACTGAGCCACATGAAGCCCACACACACACACAAGCCCACAAACCGCCACACAGGTAGCCACCAATGCATTATATAGCCCAAGTTTTTGTGGGCAAGGCAAGTTTCACTCTCTCTCTGACCTGCACCTGTATGGACTGAGATAACAACACAAAGGACAGATAACTCTCCCTTCCCAGAAATGTTCACACACCATTTTGGATTATTACATACTGTACAGGATTAGAAGAAGAACTGAGGAATCTGTGAGGAAGACTTGGCAGTGGTTTCAGAGTGCTTTTTCCTTTTTTTACAGACCAGATAGGCCTACTAAACCCTTGGGAAATCTCTAAACAGGGCCTTTAAAGCCAGCCGGGTGCAATCGCAGGTTACGGGACTGATGCCAGTAGCAATGCAGGGGGAGATTCTTCGGTCGTCATGCGGGTGAAGCTAAAGCCTCGGTTGACATCTTGCATGTCTTCACTGATCCCCGGCTGGCCCCACGCCCGGAGACGGGACACGCAACATCTAAAGCCGGTGTTCATTCACAAAGCACAGCGGAGAGTGTGTCGCGCAGCAACATATGTGTGTGTGTGTGTGTGTGTGTGTGTGCGTGTGTGTGCACATGTGTGACAATGAAGCATCATACCATTGGCAGTGAGTGAGGATGCTGCAGGGCAAAAAAACTTTATACTAGCGACTGGAAAATAGCTTTATGATTATGATATTATGGCTATCAAAATATGACTTTGTACTTTATGATATGTACTTTATGCATCCTTTGGGATGCATAAAGTACATTACCAATTATTCTACACAATTGATATCCAAACATTGCAAACATTAAGTGATTCATGGGTGCACAAGTTTAAATTTAGAGGTTCGTTTTTGTGCCAAAAGCAGCACTTTTAAGAAAATATAGTTTATAGAAAAGGGTGTTTGCAATCATCCAGGTGAGTATCTGTGATCGCAGGACTCAGAGCATGTAATAAGTGCTGACCTACTGACACATTAGGTAGTAGCTGGAACAGACGCCTTTCGTACAATCGCCATGAGAGGGCGCTGTTTTACAGCAGTGTGCAGCTCTGGATATCGCTGTTTTAGGAGCAACATCCTTCATGCACAGCAACATTTCAATACTCTCCCTCTCTCTCACACACACACACACACACACACACACACACACACACACGCGGCGTTATTATTACACGCTCACGCATTAAAAACGGACGAGTCCACAAATAAAGAGATACACGGAACGACAAGCGCGCACAGTGGTGGTGGATGATGCTGGACACGCACGCACGAGCCATTACAAGCCAGTATAAATAAAGGGCGCATGCATGGATACAAAAATAATCACAAACCCGTGGAATGAGCCTTCAGCTTTTCCTAAAAATATTCCCCACACAAGAAAAAAAAATACAAAATAGAAAAACACAAAATCACACACGGCCCTAAACCGCAGGAAGAAGCCTATAGGGAAGCGAAGCAAACAACAAAGTTAAAGTCCTCGTTATATTCCGATGGTGAGTTCAAAGTCCAGTGATAATACAAACTCCGCTATAGCAGTCAGGTTTCTCTTTGGAGCTGAGACTGTCAGAGGGAGAGAGCATGGGGGGGGGGGGTGATGGTAGGGACCTCCTCCCCACTCCTCCAGCCTGGGTGTCCCAGAGCGAACGCTGCCTAAACGCTGGGTGACCGCGCGTGACGTCACCGCACGAGCCACATATCTACGTAACTACCCAAAATTTAAAGAAAAAGAAATTGGGGGAAAAAATAACTAGCCCACAAAAAACGTTAGCTCTTTCATTCAAACCATAACCCATTGATACCCCCTCCCCAAGCTCGAAGGCTGATGTGATTAAAGGGTAGGTTCAACATATTTTAAAGGCTGCCTTAAAACAACATATGGAAGTTGAGAGAGATTTAAGGGATTGTAATCAGTTGTCCTGTGCAGGTTGGGCGCTAAGATTCTAACACACTTCCAATGATAGTGATGGAGGATTAAATGTGTGAGCCAGAGTTTGTCAAATTGTGAGTGTCTTCCAAAGTGAGGCAACTGTCTTGTATAGTGTGAAAACCATCCTGTGTTATTTGGACAGTGTTCAGTGTGAAGGATTGAAACACACAGCGTTTATTTTTATATAAAATACAAAAACTATCTGAACAAGATATCTACTTGTTTTGGCTAATGCAGACTGTTGAGCCGTCATATCAGCTAGATAATCTTTGCAACGAGGACCGTGGATTTTATTTCCCCCGTCACCAAAGTGCAATATCTCATAATGGCCAGTATAGTCTAGAAGCAAACACAACCAGTTTCTATTTTCATATGATGCAGACATTGTTTAAAACTGCCCTTAAAAAATTGTGAAACTATTCTTTATTGCGCTATCAAAGGAGAAGTGTGAACAAAACCCGCAGCCACAAAGTCAAACAGGAAAACCAAACGTTGATTTAGGCTTTCCTTGTCTTGTTAAATTTAACTAGTGTCAAAGAAATAAGTCAATTAGAAATAACTGCAATTTAGAACTTTAATTGTGTTTTTATATTTGATGGATTGTTGTCGTCTACTGACCCTTAACTCTGAAGCATATGTCCAATACAAATGAATGAATGAACTGACTTTCCTAATATGATGAATACATATAGTAGCCTATAAAGCCAAAGATAGAAATTAAAAATATTATTCTCATACCATGCCCTCTAAATTACAACAAGATGCAGACAGCCTACTACTACAACTACTACTGTGTAATAGGCCTAGTTTAAAAAAAAAGCTACAAAATAGATTTAATTTGAAAAAATGAAATGGTTAAATATACTTGCCTGAAAATGAAGACAGCACTGTGTAAATGTGTTAAATAGGCAAACAAACAAACAATACATTCTTACCCTCGCAGTATGGGGTCATCAGGTGCAAGTGCGCGCGCAGGCTGAGCGGCGGCCACGGGCGCGAGCCGCCGTAGCAGTGGATTAGAAGACTCTTCCATGGTGCCGGTTGCTTTTTAAAGCTCGGGGTTTTTCTGGTGGTTTGCAAAATCAAAGAACCTCGCGGTTAATGTTCGGTGCTCCCCGTGAGTCGACTGGCGACAAATGAAATGTCTTCGGGCGTTTTTCAGTTGCTTTTTATGCAGAGCTTCCTGTGGAACGCAGGAATTGGACGGACAATCCCAAACCGGACTTCCTGTGAGTGTTTGCCACTGATAAAACCCCTCTCCTGCACAAACACTCTCCATCCTGCCTAAACCGCTTTGCGAATCTGATTTTGAAGCATTTTTTCTCTTCAACCCCCCCCCCCCCTCAATTTGGTGGAGACATCTTGAAGGGGTGGCAAGTGCCTAACTGCCTATAGCCTTCTCACCTTATGGCCTTCTTCTTTACAGTCCACAGAAAACACAGGAATCATCAGTACTAGAGGGCTATTTGTTATTGTTACATATTCCTTAATTAATACAACACAACTTTTTTATATATATATATGTAACTTTGTAGCTAATGGCTCACTGGGAGCTCACATAGGCTCGTGTTTACATGGTTAAGGTCACTGTGAGATCAAATCTGTCAAATTGCAGCTTGTTAAAGCCAAACTGTTGCATGATAAGAAAGAAGTTTCTTTTTCCTGCTTCTGATGGTGTGCTCATAGTGCAGCTCAGTGCATGGTAGAAATCCATCCAGGTCCGTGTATAAAGTGTTATTTTGTATTAAGGGCTGAGTCCAAAGTGACAGAAAGGAATATACCGCTCGTAATTTCGTTTTACCGTTTTCCAGCTGGAATGCAGAAACGAAAATTCCATCCGAATTTTCCTTTCTTGTTTATTGGTACAAAACGAAAAACGAATATGACAGAACAAAGAAATGGGTGAACGGAGGGTTTTGTTACTTTGTATTAAGAGCTTAGTCCCAATTATATGAAAACAAATAAACGAGCCTCATTGGCTGTGCCACTGAGAGCTTCCTGCTTCTGTATTTCCAGCGTAAAAGTAGCCTTTATAATAGGATCATAGCATACACTGACCCATAGCCTATGCCCTATTGAGCACAATCTGTAAAATGTATAGCTTACATGTTCGAATAAAATAATAGGCCACATATTTTTTTTTTATGTAAGAACACGTTCTCACTCCCAACCACTCAACATTTCTCCCCAACTCGTCCTCATTGACGCATGGTCATTGTCCCTTTGAGTCACTTTTCGACGTGCAATAATATAGCCTACCTCTATAGCCAGTACTTTGGCAAGGCATGTGCCAAGTGTGCCACCGCACAGGCAAGGACGGATTAACATGTCCACGGGCCCTGGACACAAACCAGCCATGGTCCCCTACCAACACGCAATAACACACATTATAATGCTTTTTGCGTCGGAGCCTACACTCAAAGCCCCGTCTGAGAACACAGCGTTTCACGCCCGGTGAAACACACACACACCTGCCGCCCCTATGGCTTTTTTTCCATGGGAAATTATGAATTTTACCTAGCAATGGCAAGACCACAGGTCTGTTTTTATAATATTGTTAGCGAGAAATATGCATTAGGCTATGATCGCCCGATCAGCGTTGGGTCAATCAACTCTGAGCGTGTTCACTCTGGGTTGAGCGCATGCGTAAAAGCCATAGTCAATGGATCGCTGATAACATGATTCACCATAGAAACAGAAGAAACAAATGCTTGATCCTAAAACACTCCTGTTAATAAAACAAAGAATGATATATGCCTATACAACAAGGTTTATTAATCTGAATGTAGAGCATGTTCACGATGTGTAAGGTGGCCGCCTATATGAACGACAAGAGGGCTGAGAACTACTGATCAGATAAATTATCGGTCAAACGTAAAATCATCAGGAAATGTAAAAAACCTCTCCGTTCTTCCGTTTCCTTTCTGTCACTTTGGACTCAGCTCTTAATACAAAGTAACAAAACCCTCCGTTCACCAATTTCTTTGTTCTGTCATATTCGTTTTTCGTTTTGTACCAATAAACAAGAAAGGAAAATTCGGATGGAATTTTCGTTTCTGCATTCCAGCTGGAAAACGGTAAAACGAAATTACGAGCGGTATATTCCTTTCTGTCTCTTTGGACTCAGCCCTTAATACAAAATAACACTTATACACGGACCAAGAACGGAGAGGTTTTATTTCCTACATTAAATTCTGACAGTAAAACAAATAAACGAGCCTCATTGGCTTTTCCATCTGTGGGCGGACTTCTCCTGATTGGTTGCAGCGCTCCGTCAGTTGTGCCACTGAGCCTACTTCTGTATTTCCAGCGTAAAAGTAACTTTTATAAAAGGATCGAAAACTGATACATTTATCTTCAGATTGTGATCAATGCTTGCAATAAGAAAGTAGGGAACTCAGAAAGCAGTCTATAATCAACCTCTAAATAAAATGCGTGGTTGGACATAGCCTATAATAAAAGGTCGGAAAATTGTTAATTTTTTCATGTGAATATGATTTTTTCCTGATTTTATTTTTTATTTTTTAAACGTCACATTTAGCTTTAATAGCGTCCATAGCAACAGGGGTGAGCACCTCGCCAAAGCCGCAACATACGCCGTGACTATAATCTGCTGGATAGATGGTTAGACCTACTCTGAGTTTGTTTTCACTTTACGCTGCAGAAAGAGACACTGTCTGTCACAACGCGTCCCTGTACAGTTTAAAGCAAAATCACTCCATAGAAATCTCCATCGGGATGTTTTTAACATTTCCTGATGATTTTACGTTTGATCGATAATTTATCTGATCAGTAGTTCGCAGCCCTCTTGTCGTTCATATAGGCGGCCACCTTACACATCGTGAACATGCTCTACATTCAGATTAATAAACCTAGTTGTATAGGCATATATCATTCTTTGTTTTATTAACAGGAGTGTTTTAGGATCAAGCATTTGTTTCTTCTGTTTCTATGGTGAATCATGTTATCAGTGATCCATTGACTATGGCTTTTACGCATGCGCTCAACCCAGAGTGAACACTCTCAGAGTTGATTGACCCAACGCTGATCGGGCGATCATAGCCTAATGCATATTTCTCGCTAACAATATTATAAAAACAGACCTGTGGTCTTGCCATTGCTAGGTAAAATTCATAATTTCCCATGGAAAAAAAGCCATTGGGGCGGCAGGTGTGTGTGTGTTTCACCGGGCGTGAAACGCTGTGTTCTCAGACGGGGCTTTGAGTGTAGGCTCAGACGCAAAGAGAGTGTCTCTTTCTCTCTCTCTCGGCTGCGCGCTGCATTATAATGTGTGTTATTGCGTGTTGGTAGGGGACCATGGCTGGTTTGTGTCCAGGGCCCGTGGACATGTTAATCCGTCCTTGCCTGTGCGGTGGCACACTTGGCACATGCCTTGCCAAAGTACTGGCTATAGAGGTAGGCTATATTATTGCACGTCGAAAAGTGACTCAAAGGGACAATGACCATGCGTCAATGAGGACGAGTTGGGGAGAAATGTTGAGTGGTTGGGAGTGAGAACGTGTTCTTAAAAAAAAATATGTGGCATATTATTTTATTCGAACATGTAGGCTATACATTTTACAGATTGTGCTCAATAGGGCATAGGCTATGGGTCAGTGTATGCTATGATCCTATTATAAAGGCTACTTTTACGCTGGAATTACAGAAGCAGGAAGCTCTCAGTGGCACAGCCAATGAGGCTCGTGTATTTGTTTTCATATAATTGGGACTAAGCTCTTAATACAAAGTAACAAAACCCTCCGTTCACCCATTTCCTTGTTCTGTCATATTCGTTTTTCGTTTTATACCAATAAACAAGAAAGGAAAATTCGGATGGAATTTTCGTTTCTGCATTCCAGCTGGAAAACGGTAAAACGAAATAACGAACGGTATATTCCTTTCTGTCACTTTGGACTCAGCCCTTAATACAAAATAACACTTTATACACGGACCGTTCTTCCGTTTCCTTTCTGTCACTTTGGACTCAGCTCTTAATACAAAGTAACAAAACCCTCCGTTCACCCATTTCCTTGTTCTGTCATATTCGTTTTTCGTTTTGTACCAATAAACAAGAAAGGAAAATTGGGATGGAATTTTCGTTTCTGCATTCCAGCTGGAAAACGGTAAAACGAAATTACGAGCGGTATATTCCTTTCTGTCACTTTGGACTCAGCCCTTAATACAAAATAACACTTTATACACGGACCCATCCATTATGTAATCAGTTTGTTGAAATGTAAAAGCCACAATCAAGCCTTACAGGGTTTTTGTGTTGATCCTGATATAAGCCATGTAACATATTTTATGAAACTAACTTTTGAACCTTGGTTGGTTCAGTGGTAAAAGGACCAAACAAATTCCTTTTTATGATCAGACACACCTGTCAACGAGAGTTCAATAACTTAGTAGAAACTTGGATGTGCTAATTTATTTGAAACGTCGAATGTCGTCTATCAAGAACTTTTTTTCTTCACATTCACCATTGTAAGGGTTCTAGATTTTGTTCGGACAGGGTCGTGCCATGGATTCAGATGGGGTGTCTAATGTGAACCTGAAAAGCTTTTTCAGTTGTCGTGTCTGACATGTATTATTGACTGACAGGCTGCTCCTCCTCTGCCTTTAGGCTGAGCATAACAATCTGAGGCCTCATTTGTCATTCTAAGTGTGTACAGAACTGAATCGTGTGGTCGTTCGTGCACCCACCCACGCACACACACACACTCCTTCTCAGCTACTTAAAGTTATGATTTGTGAGAAATGACCTTAACGCTCAGGTTATCTTTTAAACATTGATATGGCTAAAGGGTAAGTAGTGTTTGGTGTTCTGTCAGTCTTCATTTGAGGGTCAATGCTTTCTAAATGTATGATCTGACCCACCCTGCACACAAAGAACTTTTTTTTTCTGTGGTAACAAAGAGGCTACGTGCTGAAGCACCATGGGAAAGCTTCACTTCGGGGTCGCAGGTGACCACACACCATCAAGGCTGGTCGCTGTGAGGAGGCACGTTAGAATATAGGATGCAAAAATCAGTGCGGTCTTGCTTGTTAATTTGCCGGCATGTATTTGTGTGTGTGTGTGTGTATTTGTGTTTGTGTAAGAAAGGCCGAAGTGGGAGGGGAGATCCTCTTTTTAAGGAACTCTTTTCATTCTTTGAGATCAAGACTTGGCGGACACAAGCAAAGTTTTGCGTTCGGTGTTCCAGATTTGTCCCAGAGAAGATGCGGGAGGAGGGAGGAGGGAGGTGGGGTGGAAGAAAATGAAGCAAAGCAGCACTTCCTCTTTGAGAGGAAACAGGAAAAGGCTGGGGGAGAAAGATTCTGGAGCCTGCTCCCTTGGAACAATAAAAATCTCACTTTGACAGGAAACGGATTTGCGTCAAAGAGGGCCTGACAGATTTTGCTAAAGGGCAGTAGCAGTGACCCTGGATGGGGCATGAACAAGAGGGCAGCTGTGCCCAACAACAACTCTTAAAAAATACAAGATAATTAGTTCATGCATTACATTTAAACACATAGATTTCAAGTCATTACTGTGTTGATAGGTGCTCAAAGTCAAAACTTTAAACAATTCAGTTATGTTTTATGACTAGAATGAAAGCTGCAGAAATAATATGAAAGGGAAAGGTAGGGGACACAATACACAGGGCTAATGGCAAAAAAATTCCACTGGTCTCATGATTTGGTCACACCCTTTTTTTCTTAATTTCTTTTGGTAAAGCACCCCCCTGTGCATTGATATCTCACATTCTTTGGTTGAGACGTCCTCGTCAACATCTATCTTAACTCCTATCCTACGGCAAGAAAATACAATTTGATGAAGATAAAATTATTTTATGAATTTATTTAGTTAATTTTCCAGGGACTATAATGACTACCTTTTTTTACAAGCTAGGTAGAGGTAGTACACCCACAGCACAGTGTGAAAGCAGAACCAATACTTTGGCCACGGCCTCAGAACTGTGTATGCCGTCAGCAGCAGTAGTCATGCTTCTTTATTCAGCCACTACTTTTGTCAAACGTAACTTTGGTCTGGCATAAAGTTTGTAGATAAACTCATATTTAAGTATAATAGTCACCCTAACCCCCAGTGCATCCGGATGCAGCAGCTGTGGCAAAAAGTGTTGTTTTAATCCATTCATTTATTTTTTTGATTTTTTACTTATGGAAGAAGTACACTCAATAGCATTGTAAAATGAAGGATTGGGGTTTGATTCAGTGCATCAGACATTAAGAGGATCACTCAGCCAGACCAAGAGATGCAGTGGGCGGTGCGACAACAATCGTTTTTAAATGTTACCAGCCCAAACACTGACTTGTGTCTAGTCGGGACCTTTTTTTTCTCTCTTCTTTGGAACACACTAACTGGATTACCAATTGGATTGTTTTTTTGCGTTTCACCACCAGTGCGCAAGTACATAGGCGACACTTTCAATCACAAGGGCTGACGCAGTTCCGGTGCTAGAGGGTCACCAATGCTTCCAAATGATTCATTGACTCGCACGAATGTGATAATGTGGAATTTTCACTTCCATACACTGAGACAATTGTCCCCTTTGCAAAACATGTAGAATGTAATGTTAAATGTCTCAGTGAGGTGTTAGGCCTCCACAACCTCCAGAGCACCTTCTGTGTTCCTTGGAACAGATTCTACAAGTCTCTGAAGGTCTACTAAAGGGATGAACACCAATCTCTCAAATGTTATTTCCACATTCTGATGTTTTTATAATAGTGCTGTCTAACAGGACAATAAAATATCTTTATCTGTTCAACTAGGCTGAGCTTTGGTGACTATGACATCAATGGGTTTATAGCTACTAGCCTTACGTTTCCTTTTAGCTGTGTAGTGTTTTAGGATTTAAAAATGACAGCAGCTCACTCCAGAAGTTAACAGGAGGTCTCCTAGCAACTTTCGCTCAACTGTAGTCACAACAATTTTCCACCCAGAGACTTTAAGCTTAGACATTTCCACAAATACGCCCTCAATGTGGTTTTTATCTTCTTTTAGAATAATGCAGAGAGATATATGCCTAGCTGTAGGATCATTATACGTTTTGCTTCCTCTCACAAAAAGTGTAATGAATTAGATTTTTCATTGACCTTAGTGTAGCATCAGTGTTGTTTTACAGTGTGTTACGGTCAAGGTTTAGTCAGTAGTGCACCACTAATGGAAGACTGCACGTCAGCAGAATGAACAGCGCTTTACGTAACTGCAGCTTTTAGATACTTGATACTTTAACATGGATTATAATAGGCATTGCTGCATAGAGAGAAGTGTAGCCGGCCTTAATATTCTATGATTTATTCAGGGGTTGACTGTAACACAGGCGGATATGGGTATGACGTATGGAGACTTTTTACTTTCCCCCTACATTTCCTTGATTTGGTCTCAATTAGTGCTGAAAGGCCAAATATCTTTCTGATTTATTTTACAACTCTGCTGATTCACAAGCGACCTGGGGATGAGACTTGGAGTGTAGCATGTGTCTCTGCTGTGTAGGATTTCCATGCTGAGTAGCCAAACAGGACATCCTGTTGTCCAAGGCCTGCCACAGATGCCATCCCTCCCCTGTCTGCGTTGGACAAAAACCGAGGCATGTGATCATCCACATCCCTGCTGGAAATGAAAAAAAAAAATACTTTGTGCTGGTGGTCCCTGGCACTTCCTGCGCTCCACTTAAAACAGCCAAAGGTAGTTTCAAAATACATTATTCAAAACTGACAGTGTAGGATTCTTAAATCTAACCAAAACCAAGAAATAAATGTGAATATATTTGTCCTCCTTATGTGCATACTTAGTATGCAAGTCATATTTTCTAATATTGCTTTTTCATGGCCCGCCCTTTCCATGCCAGCTCTCCTTGTCAGCTTGTCGTCAACAGTGTAGAGAGATTAGATCCGCCAAATTCTGCATCTCAAAAACACATGTGAGTGTGATCGAACTATTTGCTACAGTAATCGAATTCTCCTGCTACGAAGCTAATGTCTGGAACAGGGGCTGAGTCGACTGTGGTCCTCCATCTCCCTACATTTTGTTCTTTGAGGCTGTACCAACGTTAAGACACATCACCGCACTGCCACACCAGATCCAGAAAATTATTTCTCCCGCCCCTCCAAGAAATGCAAAAGCTAGACGCTGAGGTGTCACAAGCGAAACGCACCGTTACATGAAGAGAAATCTCATATTTCTTGGCTATGAAATACGCCATAATGTTGCCAACTTCTATAATGGCTTCTCAGCACCAGTGTCTGGCATTCTGCAGTTGTTTTTTTGTGTCGTCTCCAAGAGGGGTATCCTTGGATCTGCAAGGATTATTATCCAACTTTAGCAGAAATGGACAGAACAGGGAAAGGATGCCGGCGTGAGAAAATTTTTCATTTCAAGACTGGTTAGGAAGACATGAAACAAATGTATGTTTCATCAAGGATAACCCTGGTTACTTCTACTCAGATATGTTTGATATAAAAGCGCTGAGCTGATTTAAGACTTTAAAAGGTTTCAACCTGCTTGTTCACACTAGACGAAATGTCAGGGGATCATCTTGGAACCATGCATGTTAAGGTCAAATTTAGTTCCAATTCATGTAGTATGTCAAAATATTTCGTAGGACAAAAGTAAATGTTGTTGAACAATAGTTTTCTACTACTAATTTCTTGAAATTGAACGAATTGGTTTTCCTCGGATCATCTCTCTCGGCATATGATCGACAGCAGGAGAAGATGCAACCACATCATTCCCCATCAATAAGACAACACCTCTTAACCCCTTAACCAAACTCTCCACCGCTCACAGAAGCCCGCTTGACCCTTTTAACCACGGATTCATCCTGGACTCTTTGCTTCTATAGACTGACCTGTAAACTCTTGTCTGTCCTGCACAGCTCTTTGTCTCTTTGGAAAAACCTGCCTCCACTAAAAGGCTTGACTTAAGTGATTGTCTTGCTTGCCGCAGCGAGCGAAGAAGCCCGATCAATCAGTTTTATAGATTGTTGATGTCTGGAGCAGCTCCGATGACAGACACAAATATGTTGTCCACACTGTTCAATAGAGCGATACTACATCAAAAGGGGACTGAGTGACATCAGGGTGGAGCAGACAGCAGGAAGGGGTTTGTGTTAAGCCGGTGGAGCCATCTGTTGCAGAGCTGGTCCTCTGGGAGAGAGAGGGTACCGGCCCATTAAGACCAGGACCACCCAACACATCCACAGAGTCTTTTTACAAGAAGTAAAGGACTCGCGGTTAAACTGATATCGACAAGAATGCTTCAATCATATTTTGCTCTATTTAGAAAATCGTTATCCAAATGGTCATGCTTGAATAAGGGACGCATACAGTATCTCACAAAAGTGAGTACACCCCTAACATTTCTTCAAATATTTCATTATATCTTTCCATGCGACAACACTGAATAAATGACACTTTGATACAATGTCAAGTAGTCAGTGTACAGCTTGTATAACAGTGTAAATTTACTGTCCCCTCAAAATAACTCGACACACAGCCATTAATGTCTAAACTGCTGGCAACAAAAGTGAGTACACCCCTAAGAAAAAATGTCCAAATTGGGCCCAAAGTGTCAATATTTTGTTTTGCCATCATTATTTTCTAGCACTGCCTTAACCCTCTTGGGCATGTAGTTCACTAGAGCTTCACAGGTTGCAACTGGAACCCTCTTCTACCCATTCATGACGACATCAAGGAGCTGGTGGATATTAGAGTCCTTGCGCTCCTCCATCTCCCGTTTTAGGATGCCCCAAAGATGCTCAATAGGGTTTAAGACTGGAGACATGCTTGGCCAGTCCATAACCTTTACCCTCAGCTTCTTTAACAAGCCAGTGGTCGTTCGGAGGGGTGTTTGGGGTCGTTATCATGTTGCAGTACTGCCCTGCGGCCCAGTTTATGAAGGGAGGGGATCATGCTCTGCTTCAGTATGTCACAGTACATGTTAGAATTCAATGAACTGTAGATCCCCAGTGCTGGCAGCACTCATGCAGCCCCAGACCATGACACTCCAACCACCATGCTTGACTCTAGGCAAGACACACTTGTCTTTGTACTCCTCACCTGGTTGCCGCTCCACACTCTTAACACCATCTGAACCAAATAAATGTATTTTGGTCTCATCAGACCACAGGACATGGTTGCAGTAATCCATGTCCGTAGTCTGTTTGTCTTCAGCAAACTTTTTGTGGGGTTTCTTGTGCATCATCTTTAGAATAGGCTTCCTTCTGGGATGACAACCATGCAGACCAGTATGATGCAGAGTGCGGCGTATGGTCTGAGCACTGACAGGTTGACCCCCCACCCCTTCAAGCCCTTCAGCAATGCTGGCAGCACTCATACGTCTATTTTCCAAAGCCAACCTCTGTGTACGACGCTGACCATGTGCACTCAACCTTCGTAAACTGGGCCGCAGGGTGGTATTGCAACATGATAACGACCCCAAACACACCTCCAAGACGACCAGTGGCTTGCTAAAAAAGCTGAGGGTAAAGGTTATGGCCTGGCCAAGCATGTCTCCAGACCTAAACCCTATTGAGCATCTTTGGGGCATCCTCAAATGGAAGGTGGAGGAACGCAAGGTCTTTAATATCCACCAGCTCTGTGATGCTGTCATAAATGGGTGGAAGAGGGTTCCAGTTGCAACCTGTGAAGCTCTAGTGAACTACATGCCCAAGAAGGTTAAGGCAGTGCTGGAAAATAATGGTGGCCACACAAAATATTTACACTTTGGGCCCAATTTGTAAATTTTTTCTAAGGGGTGTACTCACTTTTGTTGCCAGCAGTTTAGACATTAATGGTTGTGTGTCGAGTTATTTTGAGGGGACAGTAAATTTTCACTGTTATACAAGCTGTACACTGACTACTTTACATTGTATTAAAGTGTCATTTATTCAGTGTTGTCCCATGGAAAGATATAAAGAAAAATGTGAAGAAATGTGAGGGGTGTACTCACTTTTGTGAGATACTGTATATAACTGTTGTTGAGTCATCCAATACAATGCAACCAATGCTTCTTTCAAGTAATTTACCTTTTTTCCAGTTTAGTTTAGTAAATTACATTGCATGTCATTTTGTATCTAAAAAATGCACCATGGTCAAATGCGAGCAAATCTCTTTGGTAGAATGGCTGGATATAAGGTCACTGTAGCAACTTCTGGTATTAAACATTGATGTGTTTGCAACTTTCATAACAAAAATATTTAAACAAATCAGATTGCATATTAAATTAAACTTGTGAAACAAGGAACCCAGCTTAAACACTTTTCCATCAGAAGGCATAACGTTCAATGGACCATGCAGGGAAGTAGAGAGTGAACTGCTGTCAGAGGAGCTGCGTGACTCCTGTGCTGGTTAGAGGTGTATGAGACTCCAGCTGCGTGTGTGTGTGTGTGCGTGAGTGTGTGTGTGTGTGTGAGTGTGTGTGTGTGTGTGTGTGTGTGCTAGAGACCCTGCTCGTTCTGTCAGTTTATAACTTGATTCTCATTGATGTGGTGAATAGATTTTTTTTCCTTCGCCCCCCCCCCCCCTAGCTTGTGTGGAAGGTGCAGTCTTGCAGTGCAGCTCTATTATAATGAAGTACAGTACTGTCTGAATTGATGTATTTAGGGGACCACAGAGAGGGAATACCAGCCCAATGCCGTTACTTTCTCCCTAAGTCTTAATGATGGGTTCATTAAAAAGGTATCTAGCTGCCTAACTAAGCACAGATGGCCACGGAGCAGTTATGGTATATCAGACAGGGACTCCGCAGGAGATTCATGCCAAACCACAGCTGAACCCCGGGAACCTCTCTGCAGCAGTCTCAACATTACAGCTATTTGATCTCCTGTCTGTCTCCGGTTCTACACACGATCCTAAGCTTCACTGTCTCTGACATCAATTTAGTGTAAATGTGATTATTCACTGTAGCTATATGGAGGGCAAATCAAAGCAAATCCAAACCGACAGATTGTTCGGCATGTCTATAAATGTGCCTGTTGAACTGAGGGGTAACACACAGGGGGCACCAGATACTGTATCTACACAGACTGGACTGTTTTCTTTCCTTCTCCCCAAACGCTGTCAATCATTCTAATGAGTGAGCATGAAAATAAAAATCCTGACCTTTCCACCTTCGATGAGCCCAGCATGCGCCGCAGCAAAATGCTACAGTACACGCGCTTGACAAATGGGCCTCTCTCTCTCTCTCTCTCCCCAACCGGGTTTACAGCTTCTGCACACCGCTGCACACTTGCTTTATGAGACAAGAAACTCTCATAACTATGTCCAAGACATCAGCAGCGGGGCCCTTACGTGCCCACGAAGTGCGACTGGCAATGCCCCATCAACAAAACTGTCTGCACTGATGGCACTGCGGAGACAAGCGTTGAGGAAAAGTAAGAATGCGCGGCATTAAGAAATAAACACAGGGAAGGGAGGGTGATAAAAACAAGGGAAGGCAGGCTGAGCTTGCATGCAAGACAAACAAGCCATCAGCAAAACAATTGTTATGGGTTCAATGAGTTTTTTGTTTTTTTCCCCCCAAGTGGGCTCTTCTGTCGTAAATGGATTTAAGTACAAACCCCTTGATGCATTAAAACGCTGGCAAGCTTAAAGCAGCAGTGGGTAGTGGCACACAACCTATCTTGGTTTATTCTTTACTTTGTCATTTTGTCTCGTAAAGATCTAGTTTGACATTTTGGTTCCTGGCCAGTAAGAGGATTGATGCCACTCTCGTATCTAAACAAAGGACAAAAGACTGAAAGCAGATTGAAACAGCTAGCCTTGTCGAAATGTAAAATATTTATCTAGACCCGCTGAACCTCATTACTTCATACAATATTCTTGTACTGCATGTTACATCCATGCAAAAACTAAGCTAACCATCTTCTGGCTGTATCTTCAAATTTAGTGCACAGAGGAGTGTAAGAAGTACTGTACATTCTGACAGAAATACCTAAATGATGTACGGTTTAAATGTTGTGAAATGTTCAAATTAATCAATTTGAGAAGGGAAAATCAATCTTTCATGAATCGCCCAAAACTAGCTACTTGTAATGAAGGCTTTGCAAGAACACTTTGTTTTGTATTAACTGGATAACAAGCCCAAAAGGTTGTGGAATTCATGTGCTCATTTCTGACAGGACCGAACAGACGTCGGACTGGATTTGGAAAAAAATAAGTTTGTCCCGTTCCACTTCAGATCCCTGTGCTGCTGACTGTAGTTTCCTAGAGAGTCATTAGTGGGACAGAGGGTTTTGCTGGAGAAAAGTGGTGGATTTCCGGATGTCTGTGTGCGAGAGAACTGGGCATCGTTGACATGTCCCTGGAGAGATATACCCACTTACTCATAAAAGCCTGAAGACATGCTGTTGGGTGAGCATAGCATGACTGACATCCTGTCTTTACCGGTGCAACACAATGGAAGTGCCAGGTGTTTGGAGACGTGGTGACTTACAGCACATATTGAGCCAGAATTTGGTTAAATAGGAACAAAGTTAACAAATATGTGACTTGTTACATATGACGCTGATAGTAGTTATTTGTACCGCACACACGGACATATGCAACTCTGCAAGGACACATGTACACACACATACACACAGACTTCCTTT
This sequence comes from Hyperoplus immaculatus, assembly GCA_949357725.1. Taxonomy (NCBI): domain Eukaryota; kingdom Metazoa; phylum Chordata; class Actinopteri; order Uranoscopiformes; family Ammodytidae; genus Hyperoplus; species Hyperoplus immaculatus. The sequence continues at coordinate 23,290,995 of OX442365.1, forward strand.
TAAGGGTCAGTGTTTATGTCAGTGTGCTGGGATCGCGGGGCTTGGGTACGTCTCCGGCCCAAGACACACAAGGACAGGCCTGCCACAGGATGTGAGGAGGGTGTGGTGCTTGACTTTTCTCATTCTCCCACAGACAGACCCTGGGACACATACAAGATATTCAACACACACACACACACACACACACACACACACACACACACACACACACACACACACACACACACACACACACAGTTGAAATCAGTAGCACATGATTGGGTTTACTTAAGTCTGACTAGAGAAAATGTTGCTAAAATGCCAAAGAGATGGTCAAAACACATGCGTTCAACAAACCCATTCATTCACAAACAAACAACGCACACACCTTTTCCCAGGTTCGTGCACTCTCCGACACGAAGGTTAATGAACTTGTTTTGAATTCCTTCACCCCTCGACAGGAACTACATTCCGAGCCTTGAAAATAGCGGCTAACACAAAGAGAGGAAGTGATGTGAGAGCACTTCCCATTGACTCCCCTCTGAATTTATCTCAATCCTGCAGACTTTGCTCCCCCCCCCTTCCCGCCCGCCTCCCGATTCGGCCCCACCCAGACGACCACTGAATCAAAAGCGGGGCAGATTTGCTGCTCCAACCTTTCTATCCACGCACATCAGCTCAGTTAACCCCCGCCATTTAACATTAAGCGAGCAACATCTTCCAATTGTTCCCGCTTTCTTTGATCCCCGTCGTCTGTGCCTTCGCTCAATTCCGTCTGCCAAAGCCAGCCTGGTTGTGATTATCCGCCCTGTTTGGCCCAAACTTGAATTTCGCCTCGATCCCCTTGACGTAAATGTAGATGTATTGGTAGTGAGAAGTGGAGGATACATCTGTAACATGTGTTAGGGTGTATTTTTGCGCTTGATTCAATGCAAACCTGATGTGACCCCCGACCTCTGATTCAAACAACATGGCATTCTGCGGCACGGACAGTGGTGGGCAAACGGCAGTGAGCAGAATAGAGCGGCAGGAGGGTGCCTCATGTCGGGTTTGCCGTTCACTAAGCCCGTACTTTCCCCTGGACTGTTTATTTGGTCACGAATCATTTCAATGTGACAAATGTTGAACATGCAAACGACCTCTTTCGGTAAAATATGCAACCTTAGCTTTTCCCTTAATGGAAAATATCAGTATTTTCCCATCACAACCACTGTACAGGTACAATCGGTTGACTGTATAATACATTTGCTACAAAATGAATGACATGATTGTTTCTCAAAGGTGCTTATATAAGCATCCAGCACTAATCTACAGTTTGAATGGATAGAACTCGTTTATCAAGGCTATAGCATGAGGCTCTTAATGTTGATGTAATGGTTCTCCTGTAGGCAGCATTAGAAAGGGGAATACAGGGGTGGGAGACAGGAAGCCTCGTTTAGTTACTGGCTCAATCTCCAGAAGCAGATCTTCCGGTTGACGGGTGCTTCCCTGCGTTAACGCTACGAAAATATATGAGTCACAGTGCGGGCTGATAGATGAGGAGATGAACAGGAGGGAAGGGTGTTGGACTGAGACGGGGATAGAAGCCGTACAAAACCACGCTGTGCAGAGGAATTAGAAATCTGTGATGTGATTTAGAAGAGCAGAAGTGCTAAGAGGGTGGTCTGTTTGGCCAGTAATATCGCCTGCTCTTGTTAGGCTGTTCTACCAACAGGGAAAGGGTGTTAAAATAGAGACGTTCTGTTGTGATTTCTGTAGGGGGGCATTTTTTACTCTTACAATTGTGTATGTGACGTGCAGCCCAGAGGTCTCAGAGAGAGTGAAAGAGATGTGTTATACGCACACCACTCTTTCTGACTGTCTGTATTTCATCACAGGAGGTCCATGGTCATGCTGGTCAGTTTGTTTTTGAAAAGAAATTAAAAATAATAAATTCAGCTCCTCCTCGACCACACTGGCTCTGGATTAGGTTTGCGTTCAAGGACACAAAACAAGCCCGACGATGACTGGGTTTCCTGCCCCGCACGGATGCAGATATTCTTGTTTCTGTCTCTCCACCATTGTAATAATCCTCCTGGGTCTCTGTCATTGGCAACATCTGCACCATTTCCCAGCATGTAAGGTATACACTGAAAAACACGTCTCGCAAGCAGCGAAACCCCTCAAATGAAAAAATAGTAATGAAGTGCTGACATCTTACACAGGGAAAAACCTCGCAGTTCAATCATGTTTGCACACGTGCACACTCAATAAAAGGAGTTCGGGTTTCTATTTCTGAAACTTATATGAATGTAATGTTGCGTTCTGTGATATTTAAAGGCTGCTAATGTTGTGGGGCGATGACCTCGGGAGCGACCCCCCACTCTCGCTTCTAGCCAAAGGAGCGCAGCGAGGTTCCCCCTCTTAACAAGTCTCCCCAGGCCCATCCGTCTTCCCTGAGAGCCTGTCAGTCTGTGCTCAGGGATTTATCAGGTTGAAAAATGACCCAACTCTCACATGAAAAAGTAAAGGCAGCATCTGAGGCTACTGGGCACAAAGGGGGCCTAACATGATTTTGGATGTCGCCACCAAATCGGTTAACTCTGTCTCATTGAAAAAACATAACCTTGTCCACACTGATGCATAGAAAAATCTTACCTTTCCTTATTAACTGTGTTAATGGATCAAATACATGTATTGGTCAGTTGTCTGACTCCTAGAAATAACAATATCTATTACTAATTTGTACTGCCATTATTGTTCAGAATAACATGTAATTGCTGTGTTCAACATAGCAACGTTTTTTTTGGAAACTGTTCCGTTTTTGTACCGCACACAAGTCATTCGTAGGTGGTCAGGGTGGATGGTGAACATACAAAGAGCAGGACATTTTTGACCCCGGTGACTGGGTCTAACATCCTGAGTCCTGAAACAATAGAAACTAATGGTAGACCCAGGGGCGTTGCTAGAGCCCTTTTACTGTTAAGTTATTAAAATAGAAAAACATACAAGGTCATTATTTGGGTTAAACATTTATAAAGAGCGCTAACACTGCTCCACAGCAGCCAGCCACACTGACACGGATGACCATATACCTCTGAGAAAGACTTTAGTTAATAAAGTTAGAAGTTATGGATTTTGTGTGGGTGGTATTAAATCATGGCAGCAAAGGGGGATGGTGAGCTTAAACAGGGGCACAAACATCCAGACACACACTTGTACAGATGGTGTTTGACCATTGATCACCACCAGCCTCTTATCAGTGTCCTGGTCCATTGACTGTCTGCACTGAGTCACTTTCGCAGCTCAATCAGCACTCTGATTGTGACTCCTGTGTGTGTGTGTGTGTGTGTGTGTGTGTGTGTGTGTGTGTGTGTGTGTGTGTGTGTGTTTTAAGAGAGGTCAAAGAGCCAAGGAGGGAGAGTAAATGAAAAGGATTCCCAGAGTAGCACGGTATAAAGGTTGCAGATGGCTTTAGAGACCTCTCGCTCTCTTTATTCGTCAGGCAACTTAAAGCAATTAACCCCTTATCGCACAGTTGAGCCTTTGGTACCGTCCATTGAATCCCTCAGAGTCACATCACAGCTTTAAGAGGGCAAGCCATGCACTGTGTGTGTGTGTGTGTGTGTGTGTGTGTGTGCTGAGGCCACTTATCTGGTTAAGACAGTTCCTCACCTGAGCAGACAGCATGGAAATCCTCTTTGGTTTTAGGGCCAAATGTAATATAACTTTTTAATCATTTGAAACTCTTTTAATGTAGGCTATTCTTCATTTTAAACAGTTACCAAAAAAGTTATGTTATTATGAGGATGCACAAGTCAGATGAGGTTTTCACAACAGCTAACCCAAAATCAGTCCTTATTAATTGATTCATGTAAGATGAAAAGTTTAGGGGTCACCGTAAATTGCAACAATTTAATCTTGACGGGACCAAATTTCGCAATCCCGTTCAGTAGTTGTTGAGGGATTTCATGCTGAACCCCAAATGCCAACCTCATGGTGGCACCAGGGGGAAAAGCAAGTTATAACCAAAGGTGGTAGGATTAATCTTCTTGAAATTAATATCTTTACGTCATTTCACCGCAATCCTATCAATAATTTGTAAATTGAGTGTTATTTCATCCAGTCGCCAGTTGTCAAACTATAATCAGTTTTGTCAGTAGCTGATGAAGGACAGCCGGTGGGAGCAGGTGGCTGTAAAACAAGCCCTGTGTTTGTTTGTCTACCCCTCCACCCCCACCTGCTGTTGCTTCCTCCTTTAATTTATTTTGGGTTCTACTCGTTTCATCCGTCGCTTCTCTCTGTCTGTGGCAGGTTGTTCCCAAGCCCCTGTCCCAGCAGGGATTCCCAGATGGTAGATGGATATTTTCCCATCCAGTGTCTGCAGCTCCAGCCCAGTTGTACTGCAGTGACATCAAGTTTGGGCATAGAACAGGTAACAACACAATCACACATTCCCATCACCCGGTTCCCATTGATTTCCGAGTCTTTTTTTTTTCAGTTTATTTTTGTGGCTACTTTTTAACAGCATGGGCCAACCCCTCTGCTAAAGTTTCCCTCAAGGCAACACCTGTTTGGAGTCTCTACGACCCCCAATTCAGTGTGTGTTTATTTAGCTTTTAGACCAGAAGGACACTCGCCTCGCATTTACACACACAGTTAGCCAAGCAAACACCACTGAAAGGGCCGGTTACCTTGGAAGGTCACCACAGGTGTGTTTGGCTGAGCCTGTCCTTTCACTGTGTCTACTCGTGAAAAACAGCCTTTTTGTCTCAGCTGTCACCTTGAAACACTCAGCGGTCATTGTTGAGTTAATAAATGTTGCTCCTTACATGTGTATATTATATTCACCTGCCATGTAGCCAAAACTAGCAATTAATCAAGTTTTATATGCTTGTTATGCTTTTCCCCATAGTTTTTTTTTGTACTGCGGATACACCCCAAGGATATTAAGTCCAATTTGTCATGTTTTCAGGCATTCAAAAAAAATTGTTAATAATACCACTGTTGAGCTTCAGGGCTTTTGCAAACGTACTGGATTGATTATCTCAAGCCAACTGTAGGGCTGTCTGGAGCTTGGCCTCTCAACCAGGGAATAGACGTACTTACACAAACACATCAAGTGTTAAAAGTTTTGTACTCGGGGTGAAATGTGTTTTTTTTTAATACAATTCACAATTATACTCTATAAAATCAAACCCTTTTGTATCAAAATAATTAATTTTTTAAATTCCCACTTCTACATTTCATTGATTTTTTTTTATCACTCCTGAATACCATGCACAGATTACATTTGTGTGTGTGTGTGTGTGTGTGGATACCTCGAATGTTCTCTATGCGGCTATATTTAAATACTAAGAAGAGTGTGTAGTTGTAATACCCTACAATGAAAGTTTTTTGGCCTTGGCCCAGTTTGAACCATCTAGGTCCCTCGTAAGGTTTTTTTTACGAGCCGGGCATGTCAGTTCTTTTCGTCAGCTTCTTAGCTGCCTGCAGGTTCCTTGGCTCGACTCCACACTTGTTCTATTGTGATCAGTGGAGTAGAACATGTTTTCCAACGGGACAGGCCCATGGTGGTTAATATATTCACATTAATATCTTCTAAAATGGCTGTAAATCCCAGAGACATTTCCATTATTTATATTGTTAAGAACTGAGAGAAAAAAAGAATGACACTTTCTATGAAAGAAAGCCAAATAATCAAATGAATTGTCTAAATATTAATGCAAATGTTTGATTCTTATGTTTTTATAAAGTATTTCCGCAGTTTGAGACCACATTTAATTTGAGAATATATTTGAGACATTATATGTACAAACATATAAATTTTTTTATCTTTTTTAATAACAGATGCCTGCTGTAAATCAACACCATGAGAGAAACGGCCGGACAGCTACACTTAAGAGCTGAAACTAATTTTAAAATGTCATAAAGTCAAGTGGGCTGCAGATTCAGACATTTGCGTCACAGTATATAAAGAATGAATATGGAGAGAAGAACTGTGAATAACAAAATACTGAGGTAATTACATTTGTTGGCCATTCAAGTATAGTACCAAATACCAACTTATCGCCCTCTTTGCACTGGGCCCTGCCCTCTCTCCATCACCCCCCCTCCCCCTTCCTTAGTGTGGGAGGCTGGCTGTCGGGAACGTTCCCCACCTGAGAGAGGAAGACTGAGGAGGATGTTGGATATGAAATCACGTCCTGCTCGGGGTCTGAATATAGTCGTGATGGGGTTCAGAGGGGATGTTTACGTAGTGGACTGCAGGGGCTCCTCACACAATAGGGACAGCTCAGAGCATGTTTGTTCGATGACGGCAACTTCAGCAAGCATTGTACTGCAGACATGTATTCTCTCTCTCTCTCTTTCTCAGTCTTCAAGTAGAGTTCAGTTAGCCCTTTGTTGCGCCGTATTGTCCTGTTGCATGCTGGGATATCTGTGTTCCTATTTGGGTGATGGAGGGGAATTTAGTTGACTACAGGGTGCCGCAGGAAACCCACTTGGAGAATAAGAAACGCTTTGACATTTTTCTGGCAGCCGGCAGAAAACAGTGCTCACTCTAGAAGGGAGCAGACTATAATCTGGACTCGCGTACATCTTAACACACTGTTTTTACAGACCTGAGCGCAGGCGTTTTAGGTTATCTGTGTCAAATTGACTCTTCCTTCCTCTGTGAGCCGTGTCTTGGTCTGTTTGATGGGCTCACTGGCTCTCCCTGGCCACAGTCCATCAACTTTTGCTCTGATATTCACTCTTTTCCTATGTGTGATAAAACAAAAACATATATAGGACAGAGCACACATCTTTGTTTTGCATTATTTGTGTGAAAAAAATATTTTCTCCAGTGTTTTTGGGGTGATTTGTGCCATATTTAAGATTAAGGTCAAGAGGTCGGCCTTGTGGTGAGGATCCATTGGTAAGCAAAACATGACCCGTCAGTGACCACCATCCATTTCAGAAGACCGACATGTGATGTGTAAAAACACTTTCATGACAATTGGCAATATAACTCACCCCGACTTCACATAAAACAGTTTACATTACATTTTTTACTTTTTTGCCACTTGGACGTAGCTCAGCATGCTGTTAGAACAAAATGTTATCACTATGAAGTTAAAAGCAGTGACTTAATTGCATTTCAATCAAACAAGGAGCAACATAGGGTTGATTAAGTGTCTGAGAGGAACTGTGATAAATCTCTGTGGGTTTGTGTTTTTTTTGTTGACATATCACATTTGCAATGGCAATACATACAAAGATCCTTTACTTCATTAAAAGTACCAATAAAACAGTCTGAAAATTCTTACAAGTTAAAACCCTGTTCAAATAATTAAAAAATATTATGACCAAAATGTACTTTGGTAAACAATTAAAAGTAAAAGTACTCATTCTGCAGAAAAATGTCCTCTGTGACTGACAATTATATAACATACCTTGTTAACAATGCTGCATCAAGACTATCACACTAGGGTTTTAAATACTTATATATTTAAATATCTACAGTTCAGTAGTTTAGTCCAGTGTTCCAAAACACAGGGGTTAGCCCGGCCCTCCTCCAAAGGGTGACAAGATAAGCCAGAGGGATCATGAGATGATTAATGAGAGTGGAAAGAAGAAGGGAAAAATAAAAAAAAATTCAACACAACTCTGTTATCATATTTAGCTCATTTGTGTTTTGTTTGTTTTGTTTAAAGAACTTTGGTCATCACACACTTCTTAAAAATGAAACCGTCTGAGAAGTATGTAGGGGAAAATCCCTCTATTGTTGCAACTTTTTAAGAAAAACTCCATCTAGATATGGATTTTTTAATTTTCACTATTTCAGTTTCCTGTTATTCACTGCCAATTTAGAGTGAACGTACATTAATAACCACCTGCCTCTAAAACATTTGGCAAAGCTTCATAAGCAAAACTATTCATCTGTTCAAATGAATATATTATTTAGAGGTACAGGTTGTAAACCCGAGTAGCTGAGTGTTTCTACAGCAGTGTCTCCAGGTTGTGAGTGATGATGTGCCTCTCTAGCCTGTAGAGGGAGCTGTGGCCCACATGTCCTGTCACATACAAGTCTACACAGAAGCTGATCAGCTTTGGGGTGTGCTCCTTCTCCTGCAGTGCCACCATCAGGAGGAACTCAGTAGAGACACCCTCCTAGTTGCAATGCAGTAAACCCTCACCTAACTCTGCCAGGCTATTTAACATCTACAGTTCTTGCAACCATATATGGGGTCCCAGCATCACCAGGTAGCAAAGAGCAGTACCTCTAGTGATCCCATCGAAACTCTTCAACTATGTAAAAATCCCTTTATCACATTTGTCCTATACTGGATCCAATACTAGGAATTCCTGTGTCCTCATCACTGGGGGTTGGCATGACAATTTAAACAGTTTGGGCCTTTTACATCAATAAAATACTTCAATTAATGATGTAGTTATATGTTTCAGTTACACTGTTACTGCAATTTTTTTTTTACTGTTTAAACATTTACATTTCAATGATCTGGTGTTATTATGGCAAAAAAATAATGTTGTGAGAACTCTACACTAACAACTGGCACACACACACAGTTACATGTTGACATTATAAATGACAAGAGATATAGGCAGACATTTAATTTGAGTATTTTTATTGAGCTGTTGATAAATTCTTAGTAGTGAAACCAATAGCTATTGACTAATTGCTGTATGGCTTTGGGAAAACGGAGCACCCAAAGTTAACCCTATTATGTTACACTGAGGTGGCCCTTAGAACCCAAGTCCTGCCCCACATGATGGTAACATCCTGCTTAACTTAATACCTAGTTCTAGTAAAGGGCTTAGACATGACTCTGCACACATTAGAAAATAATCTGCTGAGACCGCATCTGCACATTGGTGGTGCCGTCAGGTGATGTGTGAACAATGAGGCCATGCATTTTTCTAGCACTGGTTGCCCTAAATGCATTGCAACCAGCACTATCTCTGCAAAGCCCCACTCCTTACTCGGGTCGTTGAATATGGCCTTGTCGAGTGTTTTGTAGGTGTCTGGGGTGATAACAAAATCTGCGCCCTCAACCTCGGCCCATATGATTTGCACTTGATGATTTTCTCTGGGTTACCAATCTTCCAGTTGACTCCTGCCTTGCTGAGTGTCCATGTTACCAGCTTTTCCACCAGTATCCTGACAGACATCTTTCTTTTTGCCTGTTCTTCTTCCGGTGCGGTTGAATCCCGAACAGGTGCGTGTCTCCTCACCCACTGAGGCACATAGTGCATGCAGTTATTTCTTCCTGTTCTATTGCATCCTGAACAGGGGCAGTTGCCAAACGTTCACTCGCCTTCAGGATTGTGACCTCCAGTAACTGTGTTGGTGCCAGTGGCTCAGCATCCATCAAAGCGACGACCTCTGGTTCCTGTGTTACTATCAGTGGCTCAGCGTCCATCAAAGCCAGTGTCACGCTTTTACTGGGTTTTTACCCACCTGCCCATCAGTCCTAGGAAACACCACACTTCGTTCCTTATGTCAAAGTGCATGTTTGCTTGTGTCAGAGGAGCAGATCCTGTACTGCAAGTTGGACTGATTTGAATTGGTCCTGGGGTGATATCTGGCACTATTCCATTGTTGATATGGTTATAAAGAAGATTGCCAAGTTCTCGCGTGAATAACAGCTCTTTTCAACAATTATCTGAGCAATTGAATCTGCAAAGAACTCTGTCTCCGTAGAGGATTCCGTTTGCAGCAGCTCGTAGTTGGTCTCTGACACTCCGTCCAAAAGAGGTTCTAATTTCACCAACCTCCTTCCTAATAATTTCCTGGACAGCTTTGGTGGTTGATGTCACGACATTGTCCTCTGATGGAACCTTGTCCGCCGTTTCAAGTCCATTGTCTGCCGACTCCATAAGTTCCAGCCTTACTTCTCCCAGGCTGACCGTCTGTAGTGAGGTGTCCTGACTCAATCCCTTTCTCCTTGGTCGGGATGAGCAGAAAACTCTCATCTTGGCCGTCAATGCCTTAAACATACCGCAGGCATGGTAGACCATAGAGTTAATTGTGTGGGGGGTGGTAATCCTTTAATTGATCTCAGGCTCCCCACTACACACACTGCTGAAAATGGCAGCGTTAACGCTTTCTGTCACCTCTTTGACAATTAAGATTGTCAGACATTTTGAGCTGACACTCACAACTTCCTCCCTAATGTGCAGAACCTCTGTCAAGATCTGAGGGAGTTTGTTGCCCACTGCTGTTATTATGTCCATCAGCAGGTCGGCCAACATCCATTGTGTGGCATTATCACAGGTTTAACAGTCTCCACTGTTCGCTTGTTGTCCTTTTAAGAAAGGATTCGATCAATGGGCGAACAGTATCCATGTTGACTGTCTTCGTATGATGATCCATTGTCTTGAGTGAACTCCTTGGCCTTTTTTTCACGTACTGACCTGCAGAGATAAAGGATAAAATTATGTGATGTCACATGAATTCAGTCCTGTTTATAATGTTGCTGATGTCATCATTGAATGGCAATCTCCCGCGTTTCCTCTTCTTTGTCATAATGCTAGATTGCCAGTTGATACCGAATAGATACATAGACAATTAGACCGATAGTTAGATACCTAGATAGATTGTTAGACAGAGAGCCCTTTATATTTTCATTTCTGATTTAGACTTCTATATTTACCAATCATTTGATCGATTTTTGTTAATTTCCATCGCGAAAAATGTACCTGACCAGCCGTAGGAGACTCGTAGCAGCACGGAGACGACGGAGGGAGTCAGCTCGCCGTCAGCGATACATACATCCTACCGGGTGGTGTCAGAGGCGTTTGACATTCCCCACACTACATGCCACGATGTAGTCCATCGAGTCAGTAAGGGAATACAGAAGACCTTCCGGCAGCACATCCACTTCCCCAGCAGGGAAGAGCTGCCAGAGATTGGCGCTGGGTTCCAGCAGCTGGCTGGATCACAGCCGTTTGGCAATGTGGCAGGGTCAATCGATGGCTGCCATGTCCGCATTGTGCCCCCTGGAGCCTATGCAGCCGATTATTTAAACAGGAAGCTGTTTTACTCCATCCAGTTTCAGGCCATCTGCAACCAAAAAGGTCGCTTTTTAGATGTTCATGTGGGCTTCCCTGGCTCTGTGCACGACGCCAGGGTCCTCAAGAGCAGCCCCTTCTATGTGCACGTTGAAGGTTGGTGTCTTGTAGGCATCCACTGACTTATTTACAAACCTTTTTCCTCTGCGAACTATTCCTGTTTCATACTCGCAGTTAAATGAGAAGATCTTCTCAATTCTGGGAATAAAACACTTGGTCGCCAGTGCCTATCACCTATCTTCCTCCTTTTTTATGTAATTTGTATGTGTTCGGAAATTGTCTGAAGTAAAATATTTGCAATTCTTTTGGAATGTTAAGGATGAAAGAAGCAACCAAATGATTAAACGTGCTCTGAGGAAGTATGTCAACGACGACCACGATGATTGGGACCTCCACCTGCCTGCAGTTGTTTATGGGATCAACACAGCTTTGCAGGTGAGTGTTCATGTTGTTGTCCTTTTGGTATGTCATCTAATGTGTATGGCCAAACTGCTCTCTTGGTAAAAGGAAGTAAATACTGAAATATCCTTCCACTTGAGTGCCCTACATATTCAACTTTTAAGAACCATCTTAAAAAAATGGTTCAAGGCATACAATAAATGTGATCACTTTTAAACTGACATATTATTTAATGTATTTATTTAGTCTTTTTTACGTGTGTATTTGTTTTATATATATATATATATATATATATATATATATATATATATATATATATATATTCAGGCTTCCAGAAGGCACACACCCTTCTTCCTTATGTTCCACCGTCAACATTGTTTGCCGGAGGTCATGAATGCCTGTCCCATGGGAGATGCCCTTTGAGGTAGGAGATCCAGGAGAGGACATTGACACAGTGGTCAATGAGATGGTGAAACTGAATGAGAAGGTTAGTGAACTTTCAAAAAAACAGCAGACAATGGTTGGCTAATATTAGAAATAAATGTATTTCTGCTTTTGTAGGTTCTCATCAACATAGAGACTGCTCAGGCCAGGCAGCAGAAGACCTTTGCGACACGGAAGGAAATCAGTTCGAGTTTGCTCGATTAATACTGGTGATGAGGTTCTGATTTCAGAAGGTCCCAGTAAACTGCCCCTGAAAGTAGGTCTTTGCGGCTTACCATAAAGGACCATTTATGGTGGCGGACATTACACCAAAAGGTTTGGCTACTGTCGTGAAAGACCATGGGACACGGCAGCAGTGCAATATCTCACGGCTAAGGCCGTATCACAGATTGGACAGTAAGGGTAAGTGTCTCACCTAATGTCTTTAGCCTCTTACCTGTTCAAATGGTGTTGGTGCTTTGAAGCCTGCTGTGGGGCATTTAGAAATTCCAAGATTATTTTCCTAAAATATAAATACAGAAAAACTAACATGACATGTCTAAGAATAATTACATTTAAAATAGCTGTTATTCATTAAAAAAAATTCTGGTCTGTCATCAGATCGTGGACTGACTAAGGTGGCGTTTCACCACGACCATCTGTATTTGACAGCAATGGAACCATCCTTGGACCATCCTTATTCGTGTACGAGAGTCAAACGGAGAAAGGACCTGTGTCCTCTTCAGAATAAACTGGTAATTAGTAACAACATATCCATCCAATCATGAACATATGGCTTAGGCCAACTGACGGTGCATTCAGAGTGAGGGTTTTTTATAAATTCAAACATTTCATTTATGCTACAACCATATTACATACCCAAGTGGTGTTACCGTAGTGATGCCAACCCGGAAGAGTACGGATCGGGTAGGTGGTACGGATCCGGTAGTGACAGTGCTCATAAAAACTTAATGGAATGGTGGAAGGGAATACACTGATTCTTTCAGGCCCCCAGGAGCAGTGCCGTCTGTCGCTACACGATCTGAGGAGCCTGCACGATATGAGGACCGCATGCGCAGAACGGCCGGCATCTTGGAAAGCCCGCAGTCACCTAGGCAACGCACGTCAGCGTCCTCATCCCCCCGCCCCCTCCTAAAGTTCCCCGTGAGCACACACACACAAAGTCTGTGGGTCAGCGGCCCCGTAACTGAATTTAATTCCAACACGTAATCATGATCATGTTTAATTTTTCTATCTTCATAACAAACTAAATTGCATGAAAATCGGTTCAGAATTGAGCGAGTTACAGTCTGTTTCAGTGCAGTCTGTATCTCTCCAAAACACTTTGGACTTAGCGGGCTGTCAAAGATGGTGACCATTTTGAGAGGCACCTATTTGCAGACACATGGGGAAACGGAGCTCCACCGGAAATACGAAATTTCTTCTTAGTTTTTTTTTACTGGTTGACGATCACCCAGCGTTTCTTCTTCTTTTTGTTTTACTGCCGGCGTTCACCTAGCGGTGAATAATAACAAGACACAGTTTCCACCGGCTATGGTGCTAGTAGACAGTAAAAGACAGTAAAATAAGTCTGTTTGTTGGGTCCCAAGTGGCCAGGACGGTGGTAAAAAGTAGATGTTAAGGTAGAAGATGAATGAAGCAACGAAGCTTTGGGTACATCTTCCGAAATCCGTCTCTTTAATTCACAATTATCACAAGTAGGTCAATCACATACAAATATCAACTCTTATAAATGAAACACAAAAAGTTGAACTTTTATCTTAGAAGTCCTGGAAACAAATGCTTGTCTTTTCCTCTTAAACAAAGCTGTAAATAGCCTTTACGTAGTGTCAGTTGGAGCCTTGTTACAGCAGTGCAGGCTAATGCTAATTGTGTTCGGATTAATAAACCTATTGTGTTGTATGTAGCCTATCTCATTCTGCGGCTGCACGCGATCGTTACTTTTCACTTGCGTGATCACAAAGTCACAGACGAGCCTCGTTAAATAGCCAAATATGAACATAGGCTATTTATGTCTGGTTGAAATGTAATTCTGCGGCTGCACACGATTGTTACTGTTCATTTGCGTGATCACAAAGTCACAGACGAGCATCGATCGTTCAATAGCTTATTATGAATATAGAAATTATATAATAATTAAAATTGTGATCACTAGAGGACAAGGGATCTGGTAATAAATCAATCGGGATCTAGAATGGAAACTGTCACCTTATGTGTCAGACGTTAATGCCTTTCACCCCACTTTTTAAAATGAGCTGTTTATTTTAATGTGGTGGCACTTTTTGTGTTCATTTATAAGAGTTTATATTTGTATGTGATTGACCTAGTGTGATAATTGTGAATTAAAGAGACGGATTTCAGAAGATGTACACAAAGCTTCGTTGCTTCATTAATCTTCTACCTTAACATTTTACCACCGTCCTGGCGACTTGGGACCCTTAACAAACTGACTTATTTTACTGTCTATAGCACCATAACCGGTGGAAACTGTGTCTTGTTATTATTCACCGCTAGGTGAACGCCGGCAGTAAAAGAAAAAGAAGAAGAAACGCTGGGTGATCGCCGCCAGTAAAAAAAAAACGAAGAAGAAATTTCGTATTTCCGGTGGAGCTCCGTTTCTCCATGGGTCTGCAAATAGGTACTCTTGACCATTTTGCGCATGCCTGACTCATATCCATCAGGCCCCCAGGACTCTGCCTTCTCCGGGCAGCCAGCATGGTCATGTGGCCAAGCCATTGTATTGCATGCTATGAATGGGGTTGTGGGAGGAGCTTATTTCCCCGTCCACACAATACAAGCGGCGAACAAGATTGTGTCTCCGCAAAAAAATTCTGGATATCAGTCATAGGCTCATACTTATCTTTAGACCATATACTAATAAAATGGAAGTTTTCTTATTTCAAAACGCCACCTCAAGCGTTTTATTAGCCCAACGGCTTTTAACGGCTTTCAGTTTGTTTTCGCGGGAAGAGGAGGGGTGGGCAGCTGAACAGTAGTGAAACAAAGGTTTCGGCTTTGGCCCGGTGTGAGTACCAGATCTGCACGGGCTGCCAGATCTGCACGGGGTCCTGCGCCTACTGATGACGTATCGACACTTGACGTTGTCACCATAGATACCGCTACGCTACAACAACATTTGAAAAGATCGCGATAGCTGATGGTGCGATAGCTTAGCGAGTAAGCTAACTATAGATAGTTTATATACTATCTGTGTGAAACTCAAACAACATGTAAAAGATCGCGCTAGCTGATAGCTTAGCCAGTAGGCTCCATAGATAGATCGATTTATTTATTGTATATACTATCTGTGTGAAACTCAAACAACATGTAAAAGATCGCGCTAGCTGATAGCTTAGCCAGTAGGCTCCATAGATAGATAGATTTATTTATTGTTCTGCAAGGTTTAAAATGAGTTGTTACGTTTGGCTTATAGTAGTCATATCTCATTATTAAGGTTAAATTACATTTTATTTTATACGAATTTATAGTTTAGCAAGGTTTAACCCCCGGTTTGAACCCTGTTTGAGTGCTAAATTAAACATTTATTTAATAATACTTTAAACATTAAATGAGTATTTTAGTTTAATGTACTCTAGCATGTATTTTAAGAAATAGTATTTTATTAAAAGAACAACTATCCCCTGGGTTCACTGTTATTTTACATCACACTGAAAAACAATGTGTATAATGAGAGTTTCATAATGATATTTATCAGTTAAAAAATGTAAAGGTGTGGCTCTGATGTACAATTTCCAGCCCCTGGAGCATTTGTAGTGTCTTGAATCACTGATAAATAGATTCATTCATTCAACCTTCATTAAATAAAATAAAAAAGTACATCAGATTTTGTTTAATCTGATTTGTATTTTTCTTATTCAACCACATATACCACCTTTTGTAGTGTCCATCGACTGTCCAAACAGCAAACTAGCCTACTATTTACAGTGAGTCTCTGCAGAACATTTCTCAATGGGAATAGTTCACTTAATGTGTGACACAGCAGGTGAATAGGGTACACTTTTGGAATAATAGATATCATGAAGCTCTGCTAGTTGATCACATTAAAACAATACATTTTTGTATAACAACTTTTGTTTGAAACATCTAGATGTTGAATAAAGCCAGTGTTGAATCTTAATTCTCATTAATTCTTTTTATTATTTATTTTCATGATTGATGGGGTCCAGGATGGGCTGCACGATGGGGTCCTGATAACAGACAGGAAACAAAGTGTTAAAGAGATGTTCACGTTCCAATCCCCATACTTCCCTAACATATAGGCCGTTAGAAAAACATTGAGTTTGTCCCCATTATGAATATACACCATGTTAAAGTAAAATATGTAAATATACTGTCCTGTTAGTGCTGCTATAACATACAGCAAATAGTAACATTTATTTTTTCAAAGTTTAAGGTTCTGGACTAAGGACATGCAACGTTAATAAAGACTAACAGATGATTAATGGTAGAAGAAAAAAGTAAGACGGGATATATCCGAGCGGGAGAGATAGCGGGATATCCGGATAACCATAGCGCATGCGCATTTAAAATAGCGCATGCGCATTTAAAAGACACCGTTTACAGGAAGTGCGTCATCATCACGCATCTAGGACCCCGTGCAGATCTGGCAGCCCGTGCAGATCTGGTACTCACACCGGCCTCACGGCAGGAAAATAAAACTCATTCTGATAAGGCAATTGCGTTAACAGCTACACCACTGGTCTTATAGGAAAACTTTAAAAAGCTAACTCAAGGCCCTTTCCCACCGCCTCGCGGCAACCGCCCTCTCAACCGCCTCCTTGCCGGAGGACTCCACCGGTGAGCCCGGCGCTTTTAGAAGCGGCTGCTGCCTCGGCGGCAATGACAGCGAGATGCTTCGGTGATCGTATCGTTGGGAAAGCCCGACTAGAAGTCAACCACACGTATTTCTCTCTATCTCTCTCGTATAACAATGTTATAGTCTCTCTATATGAGCTTTTATGAAGAATAACAGTACAGAGAAAAAATACAGATCTGTCTAAAAAATAATTCCCCTAGAAAATTGGCTTCAATCGCTGGTTCCACGTATTTGTGTTTAACATAGAATATATATTCAATCTTTTTTAAATGACAGACACTTTAACATTGAGTTAATACATGGTAGAGCTGTGTTGTTTAGGTCTGGATACTCAGTTTGCAACGATGCCTTGTATAACCATCTTGCCGCTGGGCGGCTGGCGCTGGAAGTTTCAACACTGGGAAAGCTGAGTGGTTGGGCAAAATCTGTGCGCGTTCACGTGGGCGGCAACCGCTTCCTGGTCCAACCGCCGCGGCTGTAACCGCCTCCCCTCAGCCGCCCTTCCCTCATTGAAATGAATGGAGGCGGTGGCGTTGCCGCGCGGCGGTGGGAAAGGGCCTTTAAGCATTTGAACATTTGTTTGGTTGATTTCAATAGTTAACTTAAGCACCATGGACCTATAAAGATGTAACACACGCTATCAAAATAGCGCTAGCCCACTATTTGGTGTAGATGGCTGGAGGAATCTTCGTTTAGAATTTGTTAACCACTGTATTACTTTACAAAAACGGAGTGTTAAAAGATCACATACAGCGATCACATATAGAAAATCATCGGGGCGTTAGTGACTTATACGCCTATGGTCGGTAAACAATGCAACTGTGCTCGCTAAGACCTTTAGCTTACAATGCTACAGAACGAGAATGATTCTACATCCGCTACCAGTGATGGTGCTACGTCCATGCTACGTCATGCTTCCGGGCCGCATGAATTTCCGGATTAATGCTTCCTTGTGGCTTCCCTGCGCCAATGAGCAGCTTTCATAGGAATGAATGGGCGCCGTGTTTCAATCCGGTGTCCATTTCTTTATATGTCCATGATATCCATGCTCATATCGTGCAGGCTCCTCACTTCGAGTTTTAGCCGTTAGCCCGAGGAAGGGTGGGGCCTACGACTTCTAGCTTACTTCTACATCCGGAAGGTCATGAAACGTGCACTGCACGTCATGCTTTAGGGGCGTGTTAGGCACCCATGGATGTGGAAGAAAATTCTGATCCTGTATGTTGCGCTGCGCCAATGAGTAGCTTTCATAGGAATGAATGGGCGCCATGTTTCAATCTTGGGTCCATGGATTCTATCGACCTTGGGCCATAATACAGAAACTTCCTAACTCACAATTCCTATCTTAACTGTTTGGTAACCATGGTAATTAGAGTTAGGACCTGATTTAGGAAAACAGCCATTACAGATTAACAGTTCCTAAATCAATTTTCCTATCTTCATAATTCAAGATAGGAAAAGTGTATTACAAAAGCATCCTAACTGCCCAGAAACTTTTAAAAAAAAGTCTCCTAACTTTAGGACAGCCCTTCAGCCAGCCCAACTTTTCAGTTGGACCCATACTGACTGTGTTTTCTTTTTTAAAACCAAGTCAATGGAGACATAGTGAATGTATTTACTGAAAAGCTATTGAATGACGCAAAATTACAAAAAAACTCAAAACATTAAAAAAAAAAAAATTGTTGGAGACAAAACTTCCTTCACCCTCTCCACAGATGTCAGTAAAGCCCCAGTAAAGAAAAATTTCTTTACTAAATTGTCAGTAAAGAAATTTAGTTTCATATGTCGCCAAACTCTCGCAAAGTTGTCTGACATTGCTCGCACTTTCTGACTTGCGGAAACTAAATTGAGAAGGGTTTGCGACGCGTTTGAGACGCATGCGATGACTCTGAGACTATTTTGAGACTAGATTTGTCGCACTTTTTTTGAACATGTTCAAAATTCATGCGACAGGACTGCACGGCTCTGCGACTCATGCGAGGAAATTGAGACCTCCGCGAACGTTTGGAGACAGTTTAGAGACTCCCTCGCGAATGCAGTCTCCAACTTGTCGCAAACAGTCGCAGCAAAGTGAGATAGCGGCTGAACACCTCAAACTTGTCTGTTTTTAAGTCGAAGGCCTTTTCTGCTCCATAAAGCAAAGTTAGCTGTTAGCCTACACAATAATGTCAGGCTGGGCTCAGAGTCAGTTGAGATAGAGCATTGTCAGTTGCTATGCAACAGACATGAATGCTGCAAACCAACATTTGATTTAGCAGTTAGGATTTCCTAAACAGACTTAACGCCTCGTTTCCACATACGTATGTCACTCGTGTCCGTTTTACGGAAGGTGCTTCTAGTGTCCAACGGAGGGAAATCTCAAGAGAGTCTGGGCGTCCGTGTCTCTGGCGATGCCGCAGCGATCGCGGGCACTCTCCCTTATGTCATTAAACTAATAAATCTGACTGTATTTCATATCAAACGGACACAGATGATGACTGTATTTGATATCAAACTGATACAAAACGATCCGACTGTATACAGTGTATCACATATATAAAGTATTTAATATTTTAGCAGAATAACATTCACTCTGATTCACAAAGTGTTCAAACTATATGAACAAGTACTTTGTAATCATCTAACGACTTGAAAATCAACATTAACTGAGTGGAAGGACATCGCATGTAAGCTAACCTAGCAAAACTTCTATACAGTCTCTCCGTAATCCACGTAAAAAGTTAAATTTTTTGAACGTACATAATACGGATACCGGACAGAAACAGGACAGAAATATTACGGAGGGGAGGAGTTTCGGAGGCAAACGGACATTGCGGTGAATCATTACGGTCGCATACGAGAATGTACGTATGTGGAAACGAGGCGTAAGGCCTTGGCACACCGGGCGCGACGTGAATAAACGGCACGTAAAAGCGAATGTTTCGAAATGTGAATTTTGTCGCGTCTCACTTTAAGAAGCGACGTCCCAGAAAAATCAAACTCAGTTCGAAAAAATAAAAGACGCAGCGCTGGTGTGGAAGCTTTAGCTTGTATTGACTCTGTATACGTTCGTTAATTAACTAATTAATCGCACGAATAAGACGCGCCCGGTGTGCAAAGGCCTTTAGGATAGGATGTGGTAAGATAAGATAGGATTCCTAAAGTTAGTTAGGATTTCTTTGTGTAATATCAAATCAGAGAAAATCCTATCTTAGACTCTCCTATCTTAAGTTAGGATTTAAGATAGGAAGTTTCTGTAATATGGCCCAAGGTATTCCTAACCCACATGGCACTTTGCGTGAAAAGTAGCGAAGCTACAGTAAACAGAGCCCGGGATTCATTCACTCATTTTGGGACCTGATTTATGTTCCATGTAAGGAAGTGGGAGCACAGCAACCTAATGCCAAGACGAAGCAATGAAGTTGTATCCCTTCCCTCTTTAGAAGGATGGGATCACGATGTGCGGCCACTGTAACATACGCTAGCATCTTTAGCTAATTAGCTATTAGCCCAGCAAACGGGACATCCCGGACTAGTGGAGTCTGTTGATACTTAATACTTTTATATACAGTCTATGTGAGCTGATTAATCATTTAAGGCTCCAAGGGGCGTGCACATATTTGTATTGGGGATATACTACAGTAACTGGTTAAAATTACAGGGTCAAAACACTGCCTGGCTGTGCCAGACTAACATGTTGGTGTCTCAAGTATTTTCATCAGTTCCCCGGTGTTCTGTCGTAGCCGACACATGGAATATCATCATCTATTTTTAAGTGAAGACCAAAAACTTTGTATTTGATTATGTTTTATTTCTTATTATTTGTATAATATTAAATTGTTTCCCTTATCTGAGGAATCATTTTGTGTCTTTTCCAAAAACCAAGATTAATGCTAGTATTTTAAATTATATGGTGTAATTTCTTACATGGTTGTAAATATGAAGTTTCTTGAAATAACGCGTAAATAAATGGAAAATTCAGCCACGCTCTTTTATCCCAATATTTTGGTAGACGTTGAAAACGGAACAATATTGGGCAGAACCAAACCGTCTTCTTTTTCTTTTTTCTAGGTTTTTGCTCGCAGCCACATCTAAGCTGAGCTTTATTGTATGTAGCCTACAGCCACGGACTGTGCGCTTACTACACATTTCGTAATGGACTAAATGAAATAAAAGTTACGAGCTAAACTAAAAAAAATCTCAGATATAAATAATAATAAAGGGGGAAACACAACAAAGTAAGTTACGATAGATATTTATTTATTAAGCTCGCTTCCAGAGTTTGAATATCTGTGCCGCTCAAAGACTATTACCGCTGTTGACATCATCCCCTGTGCTTGACCAGAAGCTCTGCTCCTTTTCGTTTCTACAGAGCATTCGAAAATAGGGTTGATATGTTGAAACCGTTGAATAAACTCCTTCATTTAAAGTTTTAATTTATTTGTGTTTGAGTGTTATTGTTGTAGTAACTTTCAATAAAGCTATAATATTTGGGTTATGGTTTGCAAGAAGCTATTGAAAGTAAAGTGGTTATATGTAACAATCAAATATGCTTCTCAGCGAGAACCCTGACTGACATTTTCCTTTTTTCTTTCCGGTCCTTTAACCATAGCAGGTTCAGTTGCCAAACGGTCATTCACTTCCATGGCAGTAACCTCCAGCAAATGTGTTGGTGACCCAGTGTCCATTAAAACCTGTCTCACCCTTCATCCGTGGTGTGTGACCTGAATATTTACCCACCAACCCATCAGTGTCATACAACCCCACACTTTCGTCCTTCTGTCTGCGTACATGTCGGCATGTGACAGAGGAACCAACACATTCCTGCTAATTGCCCTTTTTCTGATGAATTCTGGTGAATACCAGCCTTTTTCACCATCCTCTGTCAAAAGCAGAGAGTTTACACTAGCTTTAAGCAACTCTATTGATTTGCTGCTTTTAACTTTGGGGTCAAGGTTGAATTTGTTTTTTACCTCCTTCCTAATCATCTCTTGGACAGCTTTTGTTGTCACCAAGCTGTCCTGTGATGAGGCTTTCTCGTGGGTCTGGGCTTTAACTGTTCCGACTGATGACTGACAGCCGTCATCAGTGACTACCACATCCGTTTCTTCCTGCTTTTCTTCCAACGTACTTCTTCTTTGTGGTTGAGGTGAGCACAGAACCTTCATCTTGCCTCCGAATGCCTGTACCATTTTGCCCTGTCCAAACTGCTGGAGAGGGCAGATTTAACACTGTCTGCTATCTCCTTACCTATTAGGTCCGTGAGCTGACACTCACTCACGACCTGATCCGTTATGTCGAGAACCTCTGCGAAACGCTGAGGGATTTTGTCGCCCAGATTGGACAGCACGTACTCTTCGGACACGCTTTTATGCCCGAGAGCGATCACCAATGCCTTTGACACTGCTGCTATTATGTCCAACAGCAGGTCTGCCAACATGATTTTAGTGGCCTCCTCAGGAATACCTGATTTTATCAGTGTCCACTGTTCCACTGTAATCCTTTCAAAAAAGATTTGGATCAGTGGTCGAACACTTTCCACAAATCTGCAGCAGCTCCTCTGTCGGGTCAGAACTGGTAAAGGAAATCAGAAGTATTTATAACAAGTCATTCTAGAACCATGCAGAGATCAAAGGCATTATAGAAATCACAGGAACACCATCCAGTAAATTCCGCACGGTCTACGCTCTGCTTCCACAAACAGCAACTACTTCTTGGTGACCTAATAATCACGTTAATTAATACGCTCAATAAATACAAACTCTCCTTGCAATGATTGTACAAAATGTATTCATCTAATTTTCAATATTTATTTTTAGCAATTTATTTAAAATTCCAGGTTTAAGGAATATGCAAAGATTTGTTTTTTAATTCATAATGGTGTAATAAAAACGTTTGACCATATTGCAACAGTACAAAAAAATCGTAAATTGCCCTCCTTCCAAGACATTGATGTAAGACAGTTTTTGTTTTTCCGGTCCTTCACCGAAAAGGAAAGGACCGGAAAAACAAAGCAAAATCACTGTTAAGAAAGACGTGCATATAACGGAATGAGCTTGTTGCCTAGTTTCAGGACAGGCTCTTCAACACATAGAAACGCCGTGTCCACAGCCACACCGCCATGGAAGCACCCCAAACATAATTTCTAATTATCATGTACAGGCTCCGTTAGCTACAAGTTAGCTAATTATAGTTGTCCCCTTAACTATATTTATGGACCCGAGCTCAATTAAAACCTGATATTTTAATTAGTTGGCATTTATAATTCAAGTTTACCTACAATTCAAAGTTGTTTGAAAGAAATCTGTTGAAGTAATAATGAGGTTAGCACGCAAACCTACTATTGTACAAACTAGTGTGTTTATTAGGAAAAAACAAACAAAAACACAGATTAAAACACAACAAATACTGATTACAAACAACATGAACAAGAATTAACTTTGGATAGCTTTATGTAAGTCAGGAATGTTGTGTTCACAATGTTTATTATACTTTTTTGTACCTTTGTTATGTATGGTTCATATCTAATTGATAATACATATACCATTTTGGTTCTGGGTAATCAGGTATTTTATCTGCTGAACTATAATATTTATTTGACAAACCAAACCGATTTAAATTTACGTTTCATCTGTCTCTTCACAATAAACAATTATTAAAACCTTAACCTTAATGTGTTTGTTTATCCAGTTAGGCGTTATAATCTGGTCCCGGGCCGGATGTTGAGCTCCTCGAGTTTGTCTGTTACCCTAGCTCTTAGCCAAGTAGTTCCTCAGCATGTTTCCTTCCCAAATGTCACATATCTTATTATTATTTTTATTATTATTATTATTTACACATACGGCTTGCTGTGTCGTCACGGTAGCTTGTCCATCTTTAATATAGATTTTATGGAACCAACTCATTTACTTTCGCCATGTTTTCTTTCAAATGATCCCTTCTTCAACGTGACGAGTGATAGCCTGTCGAAATATCAAGTCCTTTTTGAATCGTAAAAAATAATTTGTAAATGGACTAGAAAAAGTGTAAACTAATGGTACTATGAGTAAGAATTAAATAAATGCCTTAGAGCGTCAATCTCTGGTAATTGTACCAGTGGCTCAGCGTCCATCAAAGCCAGTGTCACCCTTTTACTGGGTGTTTACCCACCAGCCCATCAGTCCTAGGAAACACCACATGTTCCTTATGTCAAAGTACATGTTTGCATGATGTGTTGGAGGAGAAGACCCTGTGCTGCAAGTTGGACTGATTTGAATTGGTCCTGGGGTGATATTAGGAACTATTCCATCTGTGATGTGGTTGTACAGAAGATCACTGAGTTCTTGTTTGAACAACAGCACATTATCGCTGGAGATATTGCTGAATCTCTGAAACACACAAACCTCATTCCCACCCTGGAATTGTCACTATCCTCTTTCAGAATCAGAGTCAACACTTGCTATTAGTGACTGCATTGACCTCCTGCATTCAACAATGGACTCAAGATTGAATTTTGACTTCAATTGTGCCACAATGCTAAGTATTGACGCTTTGGCAAAGCGTTTTGTAGAAAGGGTCCTGATCTTACCTCCTACTCCCTTCAAGGGCTGTTTGCGCTGATGATTGAAATTTAAATCGGTAGGGTTCTATCTCTGTAGAGGTTTCCGTTTGCAGCAGCTCACAGTTGTTCTCCGACACTCCGTCCAAAAGAGGTTATAGCATTTCACCTACCTACCTAAAATTGTCCTCTGATGAGACCTTGTCCGCCGTCCCATAGTCTGCCGACTCCATGAGTTCCAGCCTTACTTCTCCAATGCTGACCATCTGCTGTCCTTACTCGATCCCTGTATACTTGGTTGGGATGAGCAGAAAAGGTTCATCTTGGCCGTGAATGCCTTTAACATTTTGCAGGCATGGTAGACCATAGAGTTAATTCTGTGGGGGGTAGTGATCCATTCATTCATCACAGGCTCCCCACTGCACACACTGCTGAAGATAGCACAGTTTACTTTCTTTCACCTCTTTAACAATAAGGTGTGTCATACGTTTTGAGCTGACAATACTTCCTCCCTAATGTGCAGAACCTCTGCGAAGATCTGTGGGAATTGTTGCCCAGACTGGACAGCACACCCTCCTCAGACACCATCAGTTCCCTGCCCTTAAGAGCCATAAACAATGCTTTGGACACTGCTGTTATTACGTCCAACAGCAGATCTGCCAACATCACCTTTGTGGCATCATCACAGGTGCCTAACTAACAGTCTCCACTGTTCGCTTGTTATCCTTTTAAGAAAGGATTCGATCAGTGGGCGAACAGTATCCGGGCAAAGCTGCGGCATCTCCACTGCCAGTGTTTCTAATCATGTTGACTCAGGAACTCCAGGAAGAGCCCCGATCCTGGAACATAATAAGGGAAACCAGGCAGGACATGACGCCTTGATGACAGGCTGGACAAGAGTAAGCTGGAATAAACCGTTTTGGCGATAGCAACATCGCCATAGCGATGAAAGAAGCTAAACTGGAGGCTGTATTGTAGACAGGGGGGGTCTGTGAGGACATTAATATCACGACATGTCGAACAAACTATTCTCGCACGAACCTCCCTCTCCCTGCTACTGCCGTCAGTCAATGCCTGTCTGATCCCGGACCCCGACCATTCTGCTCTGTTGTAATGGTCTGACCCTGTGCCCAGGCCATGTAACATCATAGATATATTTGTTATTTCAGTTTGGTTCGTATCCGCAAGCTTGCAGGATACGTGCAGAAATACGGACAAAATGTACGCAGACTACGGACAGAAGGCTCCTTCTGTATCTGTATGAGTAACGTAGAGCATAAATGAGTCTTTAAAGTGTAGTGCCACGGAGCCTGATTTGAATATGTTGCTGCTCTTTGCTTCCCCTACTTTGTTTACTAGAAATCAGGGATGGCACCTTTACAATATTAGCTCTTTTTACAGCCTGTTTTTTTTTTTGTCATTTTATAGTATTTTCTGATTTTCCACAAAAAGGCTAAGTTTCAGTTTTTAAATCAAATCAGTTTTTATTTATAAGCCCAATATCACAAATAGCCATTTTAACCAGTGGGCTTCACAGTACCTACACAATATGACATCCTCTGCACTTAAACCCTAAGCTCGACTGAGGAAAAGTTCCCAGGAAAAAAAACTTTTTAACAGGGTTAAATAATGAGAAAGCTTTATTGCCACTTTATCAATACAGCTTTTGTTTTGTCTATGCATTTACTACATATCAACATTACATGCAACATGAGCTTGCAACTTGTATTTGATTACACTGTGTCACTTTCCTCAGCCTGGTCTCAAAGTGCACTGAAATATGTTGGTGAGCCTTAGGCTATAAGACTTTAAAGAGGTGTAAACATTTGGTATCTATAGACTACACTTTTCTGTAATAGACAAGCCTCATCCAAAGAGCGGAAAACGTACCATGTATTGGTTCCCAGAAGCAGGATGACCTTGTGACACAAAGCAAAAAGAGTGCCTTACCTCATATTGTCAAAATAACTTCAACAAGTCCTGTCAAAAGTATGATAGTTAAGGCCTTAAAACAAATACATTGTCTCAATGGGCTTTTAAGGGTCACTGCAGCAGCAGTTCCTGACCCCAGCCCGAGCTCTCTAAAAGGACAAACCCCTTTCCCCAAATATAAACCAGGTCAAGGAGAGAACTTCTTGGCCAGTGCTGAATTAGAAGTGTCAAAGCTACAATACAGTGTTCCCCTTTGCTCCTGGAGGATTTCAAACCTCTGACATGTATACACAACTTATTAAATGTGTGTACATTCTCTGAAGCTCCTTCTAAGCACCCCATCACTCTGTAGGCCTATTATGAATATTGGGTTAAAGAGGCATTAAGCACAAGCATTTTAGCCAAAAAACGTATTTATTCATGTGTCAAGTCTTATTTCACCACTGGGACTGTTTATTGACGTATCTTAGACATTAGCCTGTATGTGCGTATCCAAACAATAGTCAATAAACTGCAAAAATGACCTTGAGACTCATGTAACTTGTGATGTTAAATGAGCTCATTATTGCATTACTTTGCATGTCCTTAAACATCCCTGTCTTTTGAAGGTATGATCATAGACATAGAGTATATGACTGTCACTAAGCAGTAGATATCCATTTTTGATCAAAATGACATTGTATGACAATAGTGCAGGACTTCTAAATTGTAAACTATATTATATTATATTATACTATAACACAATGAAGATCAGGATTAGAAATAAAGCTGAATGAATTAAATATAATTTTGATAAAATTCCAATTGATTAATTTAAAACATATATAGAAACCTCCATTTGTAGTGTGCAACTGCCCTCTACAGGCAGGTTTGATGATGTATTATGAAAACTACAAAACCTTGATATTTAATTTAATATTATATATATATATATATATATATATATATATATATATATATATATATATATATATATATATATATATATATATATATATATAGTACTGACACACAGTATTTACCCAGTCCCCGTTCTGCAGGACAAGGACGTGGCAGAACACTTTGCCAGCGATTAAGGATATTTCCCAAAATCTGAGAGTGTTCTCTGTCAAAGGCTGTGGAAAGTGCAAGACATAAAGCAAGTTGGACTACTTCACATGCCAGCATCCTTTCGACGTCTATTTTCCTCACACTGAAATTAAGAATGTCTTTAGGCCTTCCTTGACATAATGACGTACACAATCATGAAAATTACTTATTTCAAAATATTGATTCGATTTTTAAGAATACTGACTTAATATCTAAAACCAATGACTAAGTTGTATATATCAAAAGAAGAGGCAGTCTCCAAAAAATTTAAGTTTCTCTTTATTTTGAGATACTAATTCATTATCATATCATATTCATTACTGATGACTGTAACTGTTTAGCTGAATTCATTGTTCGTTCAGTATGTCATCTTATCTTATCATCTTGCTTTTTTTTGTATTTTACATACTTTATATAAATTAATATATTTTAATTTTTATCCTATTTTATTTCTGTTTTCTCTGTTCATTATATGGTATCATTGTAATTGTGTGTATTGTGCATGCTCGCCTCGTCGTCACTGTAAATGAGGGAACCCTCAGTGTTTTTCGAGTGAAAATAAAAGTTATCGATTAATTGATTGATTAGAAAGGTTCACAACACAACTTCCATTATCTATTTGTTTTTGAGACTTGAATATAGTGTTATATATATATAAATATTACTAAAGCCCTTTGGACTCTGACGTCATTGCAGCGCCGCGCGTAATGCCTGGTAACCACAGCAGCACCTCCACTACCAGCTGTCTCCACTGAGCGGGCTCGGTCCGCCAGCGAATCGCTCACACGTCGAACTTCTTTGTTTGTTGTTAAGTTTGGTTACATGAAGCGGTGACATTTTTGGGAAGGAGAAATGAAACCGCGGAAGCTGTACGTGCTCCTGCTGCTGTGTTTGCTGCTCTGCCTCGGCATGACAGAGGCGATAGAGCCCATCAGCACCAGCATAGCGGTGGGCATGGCCGCGGCTCTGACCGGGTTCTTAGCGACCTACCAGAACATATTTTACTACTTCCACGAGTGCTGTCGACCAGAGTGGATTGCCTTCAACAAAACAGGTAGGTAACACCTGGGAAACCGGGCTAATACGTTAGCCACCGGATTAGACTATTTGTGTCAGAGTTAACAGCTGTAAATCAGCTAATATCAACGATTGGTTTAACGTTAGCCGCCTGTTACATCGTAAGTAAGCCATACAATAACCCACATCGTCTTAACGTAAATGTTGCTAACCGTAGGTCTTTGAATTTAACCATTTTGCACCCTTTTTAAACTTTGCAAATATTTCGCGTGTTGTTTTGAACAGAGCTCAAAGCTGTTTTGTCTCGTGCTTATGACGTATACGGAAGTTCCCCGTTGTAGAAGGAGCTACTTGGTTAGCTTGTTAGTGTTTGCGCGGGGTATCAGAGCTATAATGGTTGTTTTACAACATAAAATCGATTGATGTCAGAAATAAATAGGTTGTTACGATGAAAGCGTCAAATTTATATTTGTTGCTGCAAGTTATTTATACAGCCAGTGTGCTGCAGGTGGACGCTTTTGATCCGATCACGACCACAGTGGTTGTAGGTCTCGGTGCCACACTGGGGAGGACAATCTACAATTATTTACACGAAACGTGCGATCCAAAATGGATAGGCTTCAATACAACCGGTGAGCTCTTATATTCCCATTGTTTTAACGCTACAATCAGCTAAAGCATAACACTACTTCAGTCTAGACCGCAAAGAAAGTGCAAGACTCGCTTCGGTTGTTATTTTTTTCATATAACGTCAACACTGAAAGAGTTAGTTGCTCTGAAAAATTTCTAACAGTAAACAACGGGTTTCCGCTTAAGGCAAGCGTTTCAGTCGAGATAGATAGATTCGTTACTGACACTTAAAGCATGGAACATGATCAATAGATGCAGATGTATCTTTCGATTGACTCATCCATTAACTGGCCGATTATTTCAGATCAAATTTATCTACAGATTCCTACAGATCCTTAAAGTAGTAAAATGCATTTAATGAGTTGATCTAAATATAAAGCCTTTGTTTGTATTATTCTTTTATGCATTGAATGAGTTAATCTTTAAATAAGGCCTAAAGGGTTGGTATTATGTTTTAAACCAATCTAATTTACCTTAAGCTGTAGAAACTATGGAAAATCTCCTTTGAATTTAAAGAAAAGTTTTGTTATGAAATATTAAAAAATAAAATGTTATTAAATATACAACCTGAACCTTCAGTCTCTCTACACACTACCACTGGCCTATTTGGCTGACATGTTTACAATATATGACCTAGGAGGACTTACCCTCTGGTGCTCTGACTTTTTTAATTGCCTCAGGATTAGATTAGGTAAACCTGTATTGAGCGGCGAAAGGTGAACATGTCTTTAATCGCAAGATAAAAAAAAACTGAACTTTTTTGATTTGAATGTCATATGGCCATAATGTAAATGCAATTTTGATGGTTTACCACATCAGCTAATGCATGTCTTGATAGAGATGCAAAGAAGAAGGGTATTTTACTTTTTAAACTGATGCCTTTGCCTTGCTGCTTTGTAATCTCTAGGTCTAAGGGTTGACCTGGAAGATAAACTGTTTGGACAGCACATTGCGTCACGCATCATCCTGAAATCTGTGGCTGGATTCATGAGCAATGACAACCCAAAGAAACCGCTGGTGCTCTCTCTGCATGGATGGACCGGCACGGGGAAGAACTTTGTCAGTCAGCTGATTGCTGAACACATATACAAGGAGGGAATGGACAGCAACTTTGTTCACATCTTCACTGCTACGCATCACTTCCAACATGCCAGTCAAATTGAAACTTACAAGGTATGATGAACAATAAGTACTGTAGTATCCAATTACTTTTACTAGAGGTGACCCAGAATAGTGGACTTTACGACGATTCAATGGAAAGAGCCCGATTTGACTGCCAATCTCACAGAATGCATATGTGATTATGAAACAAGGATCCTTCTATTGACTTCTATCGACTGAAGGCAAGATTCGACCAATCAGGTTCTACTTTGTCATTTCTTAGTCGAGGATATCCCTACTTTTTACACATTGCATTTGTTCTGTTTCCACCGTTTCTCCTCAGTCTCAGTTGCAGCAGTGGATCAGAGGCAATGTCACTAACTGTGGCCAATCCATGTTCATCTTTGATGAGATGGACAAGATGCATCCCGGCTTGATAGACAGCATAAAGCCGTATCTGGACTACTACGACAAACTAGATGGAGTTTCTTATCGGAAAGCCATCTTCATCTTCCTCAGGTAAAAAGCTGAAAGCTTTTCCCACCAGTGTAACTGGTCGTAAGCTTTCATATCAAATGGAAAGGTATCACTTGTATGTTTATAGGCCCACACGAATAGCAACCACTCAAAATAACAAACGGTTTCAAACAGTTGTTGTAGGTACAGTACGTATGTGATGTAAGCAAAATGTATGTGCTACTAGAAGAATCTTGATATTGAGGATATGTTTTGTGGATGTTTCATATTTTTGCACTAGTTTTGCTGCCTGTGAAAAATACTTTATTTCTATTTGGCCAATATGTAATATTTCCATGATGAAAAAACAACAGAGCAGCGGCCTATGAAGAAATAATTCTGTGTTTATGATAAACATCAGTACCAGAGCTCTTTTTGCATGTACAATCAGACAAATGTTTCCTATTTCTGTTCTTCCTCCTAGCAATGCTGGAGGAGAGAGCATCATAGAGACGGCTTTGGAGTTCTGGAAAGAAGGACGAGATCGAGAAGAGATTGAGCTCAAGGACATGGAAACTGTACTCTCTCTTTCAGTGTTCAACAACAAGAAAAGTGAGTATAAATTAAACGGACACTTCTCTGTATTGCTGTTTCAGGGTTCCTACAGATCTTTAAAGTTATTGAATTAATTAATCTTAAGAAGGGCCTTCATGTTTTATTATTTATTGTGAGTCGTTATTATTGTGGGCTTTTTACTTGTGTTAGACCTGGAATAAATGAATGAAATAATATGATAAAATAATTTCACTGGATCATGATGAATGCAATATCCAAAGTTATCTTTTTCTACAGTTTTGGTAAGTGTAAAATTGGTCTTTTAATTGTATTCCTAGTCGCCTAAAGCTGTAGGAACCCTGTGTATACTGTGAAGTCATTATCACTTTGATAATCCACCAGAAACATCTTTCAATCTCGAGAAAATGTAAAAACTAAATTGTTAACTAAAGTTTGAATATGCTTCATACAGGTGGCTTGTGGCATACGAGTTTGATCGACAAGAACCTGGTGGACTTCTTCGTCCCGTTTCTGCCTCTGGAATACCGACACGTGGTCCAGTGTGTCATGGCCGAGATGAAAGCCAGGGGATATCCGGCGGACGAGAACGTGGCAGAACAGTTGGCGAAGGATTTGATCTATTTCCCCAAATCTGAGAGAGTGTTCGCTGTCAAAGGCTGCAAGACGATAGACACCAAGTTGCACTACTACATATAATGCCAGCATCTGATGGACGCTACATTCTACCGCTCTGTGCACTTTTTTTATTTTTTTAAGACAAAACCTTTTGGCCCAAAGAGAAGAAGCCAAGCTGACTGGACTCTGCAGAGGTTCTTTTCTCAGTTTGACCCTGAGGCCACGTGAAGGATTTCCTTGAGAGAAAAAAAAAAAGACTAAAAATGCAATCCTTTACATATGATTAAAGGGGTTCAGCTCCGCTTTTATGAAACGCAACAACAAGAGTCTCAGTCCGATCAGTTTTCCTGAGAGCTTCTGAATGACTAACATGGCGTCATTCTGTCGGTGACACTATGGCATGCCACTCTTGTGCATTTGTTTTTTCATTGTTAATGTGTAATCCATGGATTACCTGGAACACCTGCCTTTTTCTTTTTAATGTTTAAATTACTTTTAGTTTTTTTAAATCCGAGTTATTTTACAGAAATGGAAACATCAACCGTTGATATTACATAATGAAAAAAACTTGCTTTTCTGTAGCATTTAAAAAAGAAAATCAACATTCAGAAGGTATGTTTTGTATACAGTGCAGCCACTGAATTTTGAATATGTTTAGTTAATGATTTATTTTTTTAAAGATTCTGTTATATATGAGGAATATACACTGTAATTAAGGAGTTGGAGCTATAGTGACACATTTCCAAAAAACAATGACTGGACTCTGCAGCTGCATTTGTACATTGTGTATAAACTCAGGATAACAGAAATTTAATTTTTATCGAGACAAAACACAGACGGTCCCGAATCCAAAATTCTAAAGATAGTGTGTGTACATAACAGAGGGGTTGATTACCCAATTGATTTGAAATTCTGCCTTTTGGAATAGTAAATACTCTGTTATGTAATTGTCTTTGATGAAGAGGAAGGTCAGACGGAGTTTATTGTGTAAGATATGTTTTTTGGTGGTTTCTCAATCTCACTGGCGTTTGAAACCAAACGCATAAATGTTATGTGATGCAATGAAGAAACATTTTGTCAGCCAAACGACTAAAGAGAGTAAAAGAAAATGTTGTCAGTGAGTTTGTAAAAAAAAAAAAAAAAGACATTTTCCCAGTATATTTAGATTCATTGCACACCAAAACTGAAATATTTCAGGTCTTTTGTTGTTTTAATACTGATGATTCCTATCCTAAATTCCTATCTCAAAAAATTTGCATATCATGAAAAGGTACTCTAAACGAGCTCTTAACCTAATCATCTGAATCAACTAATTAACTCTAAACACCTGCAAAAGATTCCTGAGGCTTTTAAAAACTCCCAGCCTGGTTCATTACTCAAAATCGCAATCATGGGTAAGACTGCCGACCTGACTGCTGTCCAGAAGGCCATCATTGACACCCTCAAGCAAGAGGGTAAGTCACAGAAAGAAATTTCTGAGCGAATAGGCTGTTCCCAGAGTGCTGTATCAAGGCACCTCAGTGGGAAGGAAAAAGTGTGGCAGAAAACGCTGCACAACCAGAAGAGGTGACCGGCCCCTGAGGAGGATTGTGGAGAAGGGCCGATTCCAGACCTTGGCGCATTCCCCAGGTCAAGCCACTTTTGAACCAGAAACAGCGGCAGAAGCGCCTGACCTGGGCTACAGAGAAGCGGCACTGGACTGTTGCTCAGTGGTCCAAAGTACTTTTTTCGGATGAAAGCAAATTTTGCATGTCATTCGGAAATCAAGGTGCCAGAGTCTGGAGGAAGACTGGGGAGAAGGAAATGCCAAAATGCCTGAAGTCCAGTGTCAAGTACCCACAGTCAGTGATGGTCTGGGGTGCCATGTCAGCTGCTGGTGTTGGTCCACTGTGTTTTATCAAAGGCAGGGTCAATGCAGCTAGCTATCAGGAGATTTTGGAGCACTTCATGCTTCCATCTGCTGAAAAGCTTTATGGAGATGAAGATTTCATTTTTCAACAAGACCTAGCACCTGCTCACAGTGCCAAAACCACTGGTAAATGGTTTACTGACCATGGTATTACTGTGCTCAATTGGCCTGCCAACTCTCCTGACCTGAACCCCATAGAGAATCTGTGGGATTTTGTGAAGAGGAAGTTGAGAGACACCAGATCCAACACTGGATTAATACGATTTCGACTTGAAAAGGTCTAATCTAAATGAAAAGCTAGTATCAAAAGGTTTATTAGTTATGTCCTATCAAACCCATATTAACCAACTTGTAGCACAATGCTTAAATTGTCTATTATTCCTTCATAAAGACGACTCTCCGCTCACCACCGTTCCTACAAGAGACGCGAACCCCGTCCTCTTTGTTTAATAGCGCTGGATTTACCCTCTTTACCACCGGAGTTTTACATTTATCGAAAGTATAATATTCAATATATACCACTGTGTTGGAAAGTGTCTATTTTATCAGAGCCCCCTCATTCTAGGATGAGGCCGACCTCCTCTAAACTATTAACCCTTTCTAATATTGCTTCTCAAAATACTTCTCTATGTTTTAGAATAAAGATTTCAATTCGCCAGTTATTGTTTGTAAGTTGTACGTAACTTAGTCTGTAAACCACCCTTCTAATAAAATAGAACAGATATACTATTTTCAGAATATAAACATCTAGTTTAATCTGGGAAGGTATTTATAACCTATTCTTTTATTTTTAAAGATTAGGTGTATCAACATATTCTCTCCTTACAGAGAGGTTAGTTGTATGAGGTTGTGTATGTTTTAAATCAGTAATGTGCCGTTGTGTGAAACAAATTGAACTTACCTCCCCAGGGACGAAACCATCTCTTTGAAGAAAAAACCCTATACCTAAAGTCCTTCTGTTCCAGTTATAAACTAATTCACAACTGAGGCTTTACAACATTTAAGGGATTTTATTTACAAAATACAAGAGAGTATAGGTAGAATACATAAAATGGACCAGAAAGGAAAAGAAAAGAGGTTGTATGCCTATAACTCATTCAATAGAGTTATTTTGACTTGGTTCTCGTTTCTAAATTTGTTGTAGCTCGTGAAACAATACCCCAACACTTGCATGAGTGCCGGTAAGTATTATCTTAAGCGCTACGAAAACTTCGTGCCGTGCAAGGGGTCAGACAGATATCTTTATCGCGCCTAGATAAAGAAAGGCATATCCCGTTGGCTATGGGTTCCATAAAAATATCTGTCTTTTTCCCTGCAACTCAGTCCGTTTTCCTATTTGTAAAAATATTGATCAAGTCATTCTTAGTGTCAAGAGGTTCAAAGATGTGTTTTTAAACGACTTTGCCTCTAAGTACTTCGAAGTCCAAAATCTTTCAGAGTATTTTGGACTCACAAAGTTTTCTAAGTTTTTCTTCTGCCTCCATGGTGGGAGACAGAGAGAGCTGGAACAGAGTAGTGTCTGCAAAAAAAACGGCCCCAAAAAGCCCTGTCCTGCTCAAAACTTGCTGTTATATAGTGACTTGAAAAACCAATGAGACTTGTGAGAGGGAGGAGTGAAAAAGACACAGCTGCCCGGGGGAGCCCCGGTAGCCCCCTCCCTCTACTCTTTCCTACTGTATGGCCATATAAGGTCCTTCCCCCTACTCACTTCCTATGGCCCTATGGTCCTCCCCTTTCTAGTCTGTTTCATTAAACATTTCCTACTTTTACATATGACAAAAGGATATACAAATGTCACAATATATGCACAAGTAATAAGTTGCATCAAGGTCACCTCACTCCACAGGATGATCTTAAGGCCGCTATCGAAGCATCGTGGGCCTCCATAACACCTCAGCACTGCTGCGCAACCTTGCACCTCCTCAAGATCGCCTTTACGATCATCGAGTAACCTTGTGCAGTTTGTGTATACCTTGTAGGGTGACTCACTCTGACTTGGGGCTGAGCTCGCTCTTGCCTTCTTAACCACCTCCTGAACCTTCTTCTGGCTGGGGTCCTTTCCATCAAAGTCCGGTGTTTGTGCTAGTGGATTTATCAAGGAATTGCAGTGGCCCAGATTTTGCTCCCTGGATTCATCCCTTAATGTGTCACTGAGGTGCTGGTCAATCTCAGCTTTGGGGCAGGTAAGTTTGCAGCTGCACTTGAGATGGTGTGATGGTGATGCGTGTAGCTACAGGGATAGCAGCTTTGTGGGCCCAGCAAGGCACCTAGAACACCCTGGTCCCTCGCTACCTAAAGGAGCCACCCAGCCTCCCCCTTCCTGGGGCTGAACAGCTCTACTATTTAATTATCTTCGCCTATTCCTACTGAAAGGTTATTTGCCTCAGAATGACTTGATAACATTTGTGATTTATGTGGGACATATTTTATCAATTGTGTGGCAGTTGCATTTAAAAAAAAAAAGTTTATTGTTACATAAAACCTGAGTATCTTTACAGGTCTCTCACATGTAGGGATGGGAATCGAGAACCGGTTCTTGTTCAGACCCGGTTCCGAGTCAACCAATTCCTTGGAATCGTTAACATGCCTGCTTAACGATGCCGCTTATCGGTTCCGCTCGTAGCAAATGCGTCATGACTTCAGACACGTGCTGCTTTGTTTTGGTTCAGAACGCAGCAAACATGACGTCGAGGCAGAAGCGCTCTAAAGTGTGGTTGTATTACACATGAAAAGGCAACAATACAGTAAAGTTTCCATTTCATCAAATGACTCGTGCACAAGCAAGCGCGCAGACTGCGATCCTGACGGTTGAACGTTTAAACGTCCGCTGCCTTACTCGGCACCAGAATTGCCCATCACTTGGATTTGAACATACAATGTAGGCTATATGAATTAATGTGTGTGTAAGCCTAGGTGTGGGCAAGTGAAAGAGGGAGATACATAAAAAGTCGAGAGCAGCATACAAACAGGAAAAAAGGATTTCTTATTCGCTTCCAAAGGCCCGCTGTTTTTGTGTTTTTTCTGTCAGTTGAATTTTGTTTTAAGTGCCAATGAGCACTACTAATATTCCAAAAGGCACAAGCTCTTCCTTGACTGTTTTAAGTATGTGTTTTTAGTTTGTAGGGCACATAAGTAGCCTGGCTCCGCCCGCCGGCCTACTTCCGGCCAAATTTTATTTTCCCTTCAGTAGTCAAATGAAATGAAGTACGATGGTCTGGTAGCACCAGGCTAGCACATAAGGGCATTTGGGCTTAAAAACCAATAAAAAAATTGTCTGGACCAATTAATGTGAAAATTGACAATTTCCTAATCCTAAAGTAGCTTGATAATCTTTCAATGCACACACTAGACACTTCTGATCAGATACTAAAGAGAGTTAATACAAACAAACTAATTTGTACATATTCTCTCACCCAATGAGAATCGATAAGGAATCGGATCGATAAGCAGAATCTGAACCGGAATCGCTAAATTCTTATCAATTCCCATCCCTACTCACATGCCTATTTTGTTGATGTGCTTACAATGTATGACCCAAGAGGACAGACTCTCTGGGGGTCTGCTTAGACGTTTCAAGTAAGATAAGCCTTTATTGATCCCCAGAGAGGAAATTCAGCTAAGGGCATGCCCTTAATTGCAAACTTAAATCCTACCTCTTCTGTCTGGCTTTTGATTTGAATATTATATGGCCATCTTGTAAATATAAATTTGGTGGTTTACCACATCAGCTTATACATTTTCTGAGAGAGAAGCTGAGAAAGATATACTGAGGATTTAACAGCCACTAATATTATTGCCCTCCTGCTTTGTACTCTCTAGGTCTCATGCTTGACCTGGAAGATAAACTGTTTGGACAGCACATTGCGTCACGCATCCTCCTAAAATCTGTGGCTGGATTCAAGAGCACTGACAACCCAAAGAAACCGCTGGTGCTCTCTCTGCACGGATGGACCGGCACGGGGAAGAACTTTGTCAGTCAGCTGATTGCTGAAAACATTTACCGGGAGGGAATGAAAAGCAGCTTTGTTCACATTTTTTCAGCTACGCATCACTTCCAACATTTGAATAAAATTGAAACCTACAAGGTATGATGAGAAGTAAATAGCATCCAATAACTTTTCAACTGAAAAACAGCACATTTGCTCTGTTCTCCCTTTCATATGAATGTGCTACTACTGTTTCCCCTCAGTCTCAGTTGAAGCGGTGGATCAGAGGCAATGTCACTAACTGTGCACACTCCATGTTCATCTTTGATGAGATGGACAAGATGCATCCCGGCTTGATAGACAGCATAAAGCCGTACCTGGACTACTACGACATCCTGGATGGAGTTTCTTATCGGAAAGCCATCTTCATCTTCCTCAGGTAAAAAGCTGAACCCATTATGAAAGCCAGTAATGAAAATATGTAGATGTTTCAGAAAATAACTAAAACTTCTGCTGTGCATTCATTGTAAAAACATTTTGCACCAGTTTTGCAGCCTGCGAGCTATTTTGGGTTATAATTTGGTATTTCGGGGGCCAAATTGTAATATTTGCATGATGAAAAGTCATCAGAGTAGTGAATTATGAAGAAATAATTATTTGTTTAAATATATAATACTCTCAATGTTTGCTGATTGATGATTTTTTAAATGTATTTAATGTACAAGTAAACACGTATTATCAGAGACTGAGAATTTGTATATGTTTCCCTGTTCTGACTATTCTCCTAGCAATGCTGGAGGGGAGAATATCACAAAGATTGCTTTAGAGTTCTGGAAAGAAGGACGAGATCGAGAAGAGATCAAGCTCAAAGACCTGGAAACTGTACTCTCTCAATCAGTGTTCAACGACAAGCAAAGTGAGTTTAAATTAAACCGATTTGTACACATCTTCCCGACAATTAAGATGGAACCCTGATTACTGTCCCGAAGTTGTGGGTGGTGACAAAGGGTGATCAATTGGGCATTTTCTTTTAGAGCCCAAACACTTTGGAACTCTGCCAATTCCTATAAGACAATCTTTTAATTACTTTTTAAAACTTTTGAATTGTGAAAGCGTTTTCAAATGAACAAATTGTGGTTATATTTATCTGTATTTACCTATGTTATATCTGAACTTATTTTTTATTCACTGTTTACAGTAGGGGAGAGTGGCCTGAGTTGTGCCAGTGGGGAGGTTGTGACACCCCTTGTTTCTAGAAAACCATAGAAGAAATTGAAAATGTGACCACATATTTAAGAAGAGCCATCCATTTAACTCATCCTGTAAAGAAGGGAGAAACATGGAATAAAATATAAGCACATATAAGCTCAAAAAACAGTTGTTTGCCTTTCAAAGTAACATTTGGCTATGTATTGTTGGCTCATGTTTTTTTGTAGAGGTGGGATATGTATGTAGGCCTATACGTGTTGTGTTGTGTTGTGTGTATATACAGTATGTATGCTGGCTGCTGCTGTAGCACCAGAATTTCCCTGCTGGGATGAATAAAGTATATCTTATCTTATCTTATCTTATCTTATTTCCATGATCAAGGTTTTTTGAATATTGTGTCTGAACAATTATAGACACGTTTGAAAACATTTGACACATGTTTTAGTGCTTTAGTATGTATTTACATTGCTTCACAGTGTGAATATGTAAATGTAAATGTAAAAAAAAAAATGTAAATACTGTGAAGTCATCACTACTGGTAACATCTCTTCCTCTAGGTGGCATGTGGCATTCAAGTTTGATCGATAAGAACCTGGTGGACTTCTTCGTCCCGTTTCTGCCTCTGGAGAAGCGACATGTCACCCAGTGTGTCAGGGCCCAGATGAAAGCCAGAGGAATTCAGCCAGACGGGATAGTGGCAAAAAAGTTGGCCAATGATTTGGTCTATTTCCCCAAATCTGAGCGAGTGTTTTCTGTCAAAGGCTGCAAGACGATAGAGTCGAAGTTGAATTACTACATATAATGCCAGCACATAATCGATCACTATATGCACACTTTTTTAAGATAAAACACTTGCGGCCTAGAGAAATGTTAAGCTGACTGGACTCTGCATAGGTTATTTCTCTGTTTGACCTTGA
This sequence comes from Hyperoplus immaculatus, assembly GCA_949357725.1. NCBI lineage: Eukaryota > Metazoa > Chordata > Actinopteri > Uranoscopiformes > Ammodytidae > Hyperoplus > Hyperoplus immaculatus. The sequence continues at coordinate 23,330,602 of OX442365.1, forward strand.
AGCCACATGGAACAGCCATTTGTGGATTGAAACAGAAGCCTTGATTATTTTTAATGTTCCAATTAGATGCTTACATACTTTATTAGACCGTTTGGAGGGACAGAGATGCAATGGGGAAGAGTCGGGGGAATGACATGCACCGAACGACCACGGCCCGGATTCAAACCCGTGCTCTGCTGCTTCTGAGGACTGATCCACATGTCAACAATTCTGTTCATCTGAACCATTTAAAACAAATCCAAATAAAGTATTGTTTGTATATGATGAAAATAAACTGTAATTGATATGGAGATGGTGTCACCTTTCAGTTATTATCATGTATATAACTCTGACTGACTTAAAATGCAGAGTTTAGTTTGTGTGCGTGTGTGACCTACACATGCAATGTGATGCACATGCCATGTGGCATTCAAGTTTGATCGACAAGAACTTAGTGGACTTCTTCCCATTTCTTCCTCTGGATTATATCACTTTGATAGTGTTACTTAGTAATTTACAAACATAACCAAGAATCGACAGTACTGGTCTAAGAACACAGTCACTTCTCCACAGTTAGTGCATTGCTGCTATCTGCTGGTGGGAGAGGTGAAGTGCTTTAGTGTATCATATATAGGGCTGTTATTCTACACTGTCAAAGTTATTTCCCCTACAGTACAGAATGTAGCGCTGCTATTTTGTTAATAAAAGTACAAATAATACCTGTACACAGTGACATTCAATGATACCAGTCAAAGGGTATGCACTGAGTTCTGAAAGCCAAATTACTCTAAACGTATTGTTAAATCAAAAACAACAAACAAACAGGCACGCATGGCCGATTTAAAGAATCGCCATCTCCCTCTCTCTCTCTCTCTCTCTCACTCTCTCTCTCGCGCGCGCCACTTTGGACACAAATGAGTTGTTAAAAATGAAATGGGTTTTAACACTGACATATCCATCCAGCATCTTGATTTAATTTAAGTGTTAAAATGGATGCAGTTGTACACATAATTAGTAAGATATATAGGCTATTGTCAAAAAATTCATATTGCACGACGACGACATTAACCTGAGAGGTGTGTTCCAGGTAGACTGTGCGCTCACGTGACGGGGTGACATCACGTAGGTTTCAAAAGCAGGTATTAACGAGAAGGGTATGGCCCTGAAGACAGCCCGACGAGGAGGATCAGAGCAGAAAACGCACTCTCGGACTTGATACAGCATTTTACTTTTAAACCCCCATCTTTGCAGTCATGGCTTTAAGGACGCGATGTCTCCGCCTGTCCCTCTTGTTGTACTGCGTGCAGATGTGCCTGGCGATGACTCAAGGTGACAAAGGGTTGCTCTATTTACCATCCCTGTTGTTTTTTTTAATATTCTTGGCAGCGGACAAAAATGTCAGCTCAGGTAGAATAGGTTTCAATCAGTTATTTCTTTAGGACTCTACATATGGCGAATACATAGGCCTACTATAATTGTTTCTTTAAATGATAGTCTTTATTAAAATTATACGTTTCTTAGAATTTGTTTGATAGCATATCACTACTGATACAGTTTGATGTAGAGTGGATTGTTTACAAGGCGGGTGACTCGAGCTCAAAAGCTTAGAAGTAGAACAAATATTTCAGGGTGCTGACGGCTGAAAATAAGTGAGCATTTGTTTAAATGTTGTGATTTTGATTCACTTTATTGGAAGGATATGTGTTTCTCAGAATTAGTTTTACAACAACACTAGGCCTACTAATGCAGTTTTATGTTGAGTGGATTGATGACTTAAGCTCAAAGGCAGTTACAAGTAGAAATGTAGGTCAGAGTGCTGACAGATGAGAATTACTCAGTCGACCTGATATGTGAGTTTGATGAAATATTCACTTTTTAAATAAAATGTGATTTTTCCTTTAGTCCCCGATATTGTTATATTAAAATTATTGCCAGTGCTTTGCCATAAGGCTTTGAGACCTGCAATAAGCCAACAAGCTTTATGTCTGTTTATAGTATATCTTCTTTGTGTGTGTGTGTGTGTGTGTGTGTGTGTGTGTGTGTTTTTAAGGTATCATTTTAACTTGTATAACTTAATTTTTCAAGTTTGTATCACTAAAAGTAAATATCCAACTAACCCAACAAACTCTACCTGATATGCGAGTTTCGGTTTTAGGCATATTTAAGTATGTTCCTGCTGCATATAAACCGCTCCTACTTCTGCTTTTTCACACTTTGTTTTTGTCATGTCCTCACCAGACACAGAAGGCAGAGGCCTCACTGGCACGGAGACCAATGACGGGGTGTGGGTGAGCCAGCATGCCGAAGACATCCTGAAAAGTCGCCTTACAACCGTCTTCCTTCCGGTCATCTACATAATTGTGTTTGCTGTTGGGCTTCCAACCAACGGCATGGCCATATGGGTGTTCCTATTCCGGACCAAAACAAAGCACCCCTCATCGATATACATGGCCAACTTGGCAATGGCAGACCTCCTTTTCGTGATCTGGGTGCCCTTGAAAATAGCGTACCACTTCGAAGGCAATAATTGGCTCTACGGAGAAGGCTTGTGCAAGGTGCTAGTTGCCTTTTTCTATGGCAACATGTACTGCTCAATCGCCTTCATTGCGTGTATAAGCGTTCAGCGTTACTGGGCCGTGGTGTACCCAATGTCACAGAGGCAAAAGGACACCCGTCCAGCTATTGCCGTCTCCGTGGCGATTTGGGTGGTGGTGTGGCTGATCACAATCCCCTTATACTTGTACGATCAGGAGGTCCGCGTGGTAAACCTCAATATTAGAACCTGCCATGATGTCACCAAGCCCAGTCAGAAGAAAACCGCAGCGGGCTACTTCCTGACAATGGGGATTCTGGGATTTGTAGTCCCAACCGTGGTGTGCATCATATCCTACGTGCTCATGCTCAAGGCTCTCAGGAGCAGCATGGCGGCGGACCCAACTATCGCCAAGAAGCGGAAGAAGGCAGTGGTTTTAATCGTGACCGTTTTGATTATGTTTTTAGTATGCTTCACACCTAGCAATATAATGCTCCTCGTGCACTACATTCTACTCTTGGGAGAAGCGAACAACAACTTGTACGGATTCTACATCACCACGCTGTGCTTGGCAAGTCTCAACAGCTGTTTCGACCCTTTCATTTACTACTTCATCTCAGAGGACTTCAGGGACCACGTAAAGAACACGTTCCTGTGTAGGAGCCAGCGGACAGTGGAGAGGATGAGGGTCTCCTTCAGCGCGCTAAAATACTCCAAGAAAACCGCCACGTACACCTCCGGCACGTCCGGGACGCAGAGCACTGAGTGCTAGTGCAGTGCTAGGTTTTAAAGGCTGAGTCAGTGATTCTGAACGGTTGTTGTCAAAAATCACTATTTGTCAAAATCAGTTATTATCTCCTCATAATATTATTGACGCTAACTTTCTGAACTGGAAATGAAACAGGTGTTAATACACAGCCAACCCGTTGTAGACTGGTGTGCAAACAAATAGTATGTTTACAAATCGGGTCCACGGTAGCTAGCAACATGCCCATTTACAGAGCCTACTACGATGTGTATTAACACTTGATTTATTTTTTTCAGTGCACAAACAGTACGGACAGGTGCTGGATCATGCGGAGATATTCACTGATTTTGACGACAAACATTCTCCAGAATCCCTGACTGTGCCTTTCTTAAGCTATTACTGATCAATACAAATACAACCTCAGGTATAAAAAGGATTTGTTTTATTCATTCCACTGTGAGGACATTTCAAGAGTGATTTGTGATAAAGACCTCCAGCACACTCTAAGATGTCTAGGGTACTGAATTAATATTTCTGTAAATACATTTTATTTTTTATAACTTTTTGATAATACAACTTTTATTTTAGCGAGTTGACTTACAACTGCTTGACCAAATATTAAAAAGTTGTATTTGATTTTATTGGGATTTGAATAATTTCTCTATTCTTTTTGTTTGTTTATTTGTTTTTAATGTGATTTTTCTTTTAGTCCTGCGATTTACTTAGTTATTTAAATTAAACATTTGCCAGTGTTTTGCCAGATGGCTTTGAGGCCTACAATGGGCCATATCTTCAATGTGTTTTATTTTTTCTACTTTTAAGTCGTTATTTTACTTGTATAAGTACCTTTTTTTTGTCATTAAAATATATGTAATTAAATGTTTGTTTAATTTGTTTGTTTTTCAATACAAAATGCCAGTATTTTGAAGGTTGGAGCTTCTGGAATGTGAGAATTAGCTGATGCGCTAAAATTGACTGAATATCTTTGGTCATTTCTAAGATGTCACTTGGCTTCAGGATCCATGAAACTAATTTTTTTTTTTACCTTTCTTAGTTTAAAATAGAAACTAAATAGTTATTCAAGAAAATATTTGTGTCCTATATATATATATACAGTATCTCACAAAAGTGAGTACACCCCTCACATTTCTTCACATTTTTCTTTATATCTTTCCATGGGACAACACTGAATAAATGACACTTTGATACAATGTTAAGTAGTCAGTGTACAGCTTGTATAAACGTGTAAATTTACTGTCCCCTCAAAATAACTCGACACACAGCCATTAATGTCTAAACTGCTGGCAACAAAAGTGAGTACACCCCTTAGAAAAATTTTACAAATTGGGCCCAAAGTGTAAATATTTTGTGTGGCCACCATTATTTTCCAGCACTGCCTTAACCCTCTTGGGCATGTAGTTCACTAGAGCTTCACAGGTTGCAACTGGAACCCTCTTCCACCCATTTATGACAGCATCACAGAGCTGGTGGATATTAAAGACCTTGCGCTCCTCCACCTTCTGTTTGAGGATGCCCCAAAGATGCTCAATAGGGTTTAGGTCTGGAGACATGCTTGGCCAGGCCATAACCTTTACCCTCAGCTTTTTTAGCAAGCCACTGGTCGTCTTGGAGGTGTGTTTGGGGTCGTTATCATGTTGCAATACCACCCTGCGGCCCAGTTTACGAAGGTTGAGTGCACGTGGTCAGCGTCGTACACAGAGGTTGGCTTTGGAAAATAGACGTATGAGTGCTGCCAGCATTGCTGAAGGGCTTGAAGGGGTGGGGGGTCAACATGTCAGTGCTCAGACCATACGCCGCACTCTGCATCATACTGGTCTGCATGGCTGTCATCCCAGAAGGAAGCCTATTCTAAAGATGATGCACAAGAAACCCCACAAAAAGTTTGCTGAAGACAAACAGACTACGGACATGGATTACTGCAACCATGTCCTGTGGTCTGATGAGACCAAAATACATTTATTTGGTTCAGATGGTGTTAAGAGTGTGGAGCGGCAACCAGGTGAGGAGTACAAAGACAAGTGTGTCTTGCCTAGAGTCAAGCATGGTGGATGGAGTGTCATGGTCTGGGGCTGCATGAGTGCTGCCAGCACTGGGGATCTACAGTTCATTGAATTCTAACATGTACTGTGACATACTGAAGCAGAGCATGATCCCCTCCCTTCATAAACTGGGCCGCAGGGCAGTACTGCAACATGATAACGACCCCAAACACCCCTCCGAACGACCACTGGCTTGCTAAAGAAGCTGAGGGTAAAAGTTATGGACTGGCCAAGCATGTCTCCAGTCTTAAACCCTATTGAGCATCTTTGGGGCATCCTCAAATGGGAGATGGAGGAGCGCAAGGACTCTAATATCCACCAGCTCCTTGATGTTGTCATGAATGGGTAGAAGAGGGTTCCAGTTGCAACCTGTGAAGCTCTAGTGAACTTCATGCCCAAGAGGGTTAAGGCAGTGCTAGAAAATAATGATGGCAAAACAAAATATTGACACTTTGGGCCCAATTTGGACATTTTTTCTTAGGGGTGTACTCACTTTTGTTGCCAACAGTTTAGACATTAATGGCTGTGTGTCGAGTTATTTTGAGGGGACAGTAAATTTACACTGTTATACAAGCTGTACACTGACTACTTGACATTGCATCAAAGTGTCATTTATTCAGTGTTGTCGCATGGAAAGATATAATGAAATATTTGAAGAAATGTGAGGGGTGTACTCACTTTTGTGAGATACTGTATATATATATATATATATATATATATATATATATATATATATATTATATATTATATATTATATATATTATATATTATATATATATATATATTATATATATATATATATATATATAAATATATATAAATATATATATATATAAATATATATATATATATATATAAATATATATATATATATATAAATATATATATATATATAAATATATATATATATATAAATATCATCATCATCTTCAACCGCTTATCCGAAATCGGGTCGCGGGGGCAGCAGCTTGAGCAGGGAACCCCAAACTTCTCTTTCCCGGGCCACTTCAACCAGCTCTGACTGGGGGATCCCGAGGCGTTCCCTGGCCAGCGTGGAAATATAATCTCTCCACCTAGTCCTGGGTCTTCCCAAATATATATATATATATATAAATATATATATATAAAAAATTTAAACACTGTGTCACATGGATTTTCCATAATAATATTAATTTAAATTAAAATATTATGCAGGGTCCTCTGGGATGGCCTTGGTGCTCTTTTTTCTTGTATGGGACACATTTCTCTGTAATATAATGAGTGCATTTAGATTATTTAAAAATTAAAAGGGCCATATTACATTATATTTTTAAAATGTGCCAAGGGCCAATCAATCAGTTTTGACACCCCTGCACTAGTGGGTTAACTAAGAAATACAAAAAAAAAATAAAAATAAATTATTATTATTTTTTTTAAAGGGCCATATTGCATTATATTTTTAAAATCGGCCGCGGGCCAATAAAAAGCGGGCGGCCCGCGGGCCGTAGTTTGGACACCCCTGGTCTGGCCCATGACAAGATAACATAACGTCAATGTGCAAATTATTTCCTACAGAACTGTGTGCACAATGTTTCCTCTTCCAAACCACAGAGGCCCACAGCATTATATTTAGCTTAACTGGAACCTTTTAACACTTCCTGTGTAGGGCGAAAAGGTGACCTAGAGTATCTGACTATGTTTGTAAGGCAGTATTTACAGTAAACTAAATAACGCCAGCCCCCTTTTTCTATTCCACATACAACCATATATAGTCAGGAAAAGGAAAAATTATATTGTAAAATAGTTCAAAGCATATTTCCATCTATTGTGAAGGTGGCAGAAGCTCATCTGTTTGGGTTGGGTTCAAGTCCTGTATTGGGAGTGTGGCCTGGTTTCGATGGAAAGATGGCAATTCAGCTCCTTGGGCAATGCTGATGTGAGCAAGTCAGTCAACACTTCAGTGATCCTGGAGAACGCTTGTTGTCCAAATCACTTTTTGTCCAAATCAGTGAATATCTCCTCACAATCCACTACCTGTCCAGACTGTGTGTTCCCTGAAAAAAAAATCTGGTCTTCCCACATAGCCCAGGTTCTGTGAATGGGTGAATAAAGGGGCCCACCGTAGCCAGCAACATGCCCATTTACAGAGCCTAGGCTGTGTATTAATACAGGATTTATCTGTGAAAAAAACAGTACGTAGGCTATAGGCAGCCGATCGTGAGGAGATATTCACTGATTTTAAAAATAAGTGATTTCGACAACTAGCCTTCTCCAGAATTGATGACTGCACCTTTAGCTACATTTGTATATTTATATTTGAGATCACTGAGGAGTGACCATAGATAGTAGGGAGTGACCCTCATTTGCAATGTCATTGAGTCATTCAAAACAATGCAAAGTAACAACAACACACACACAATGCAAAGTAAAAACATAGAGTAGTAGCCCATAAACAGAGTATAACAAATTCCAAAACAGGCTTATAAAAAAGAGCCAAAACCATTTAAAAAAAGCCTGATATAAATATATAATTCCTCTAATGCATATGACAGGACACATTCTAAAATGTATATTGCAAGATTCAGATGACTTAATTTGTCACATGATCATACGGTATGTGCACTGACATGTTGGTATGGCACAGTCCGTCTTACTGTTCTCAAAGAAAACATAGAACATAGAATAGACTAAAATCAAATACAATAACAGTTTTAACAGAATATATACACACAAGTATGGTAAATAATTTAAGTTATTGCAAGTATGTACATACAAGTAGGCTAGTTGAAATGAGGATTATTAAATAGGCCTACATTTAAAATGAACACTAGATAATCAAGGAATCAGATCGGTGATGGAGGAATAGTGTAACAAAGATGTAAGAAGGTGCTTTGCATTTTTTTTTTTATTATTATTCAAGCTATTACGTCTATTTTTTATTATTTTTTATTGTGTTTTTTTTTTCTTTTTTTTTCATTGAGGGAAAACTACAACAGATCATGAGCTCGTGTGCAGGCGGGTTTTAAATGACGTCATGATGACAGCGTACACAGGTAGTCTCGGGGTGTGTCTTGTCCTCTCACTGCTACAGCTGCTTTTCGACATTAAAGAAGCAGTTGAAGGACTTCCTGTTAGAAGAGAGAGAAGTGTTCATGCTAGAAGCGTCGTCTTTACACGCAGACATGGATTTCACTCGGATATTGTCGCTGCTGGTTGTAGTTTTCTGTTGCATTTATGCCGCAAACGCCGGACCAGGTAATGTCATAATACTTCCTATTTCTATTGTTGCGAAAGCCCAAGGTTTTGTTACTCCACTCTCATCCCTAGAGAGTAGGCTTGGCTAAACTACTACATACATAGGCCTACTCGTATTTCTTTAAGTCTATTGAACTTAAAAAAAGTGCATAAAAATCGTTGTCATCTTACTTTGTTTTGAATAAAAAAATGCACATTTACATTTATAACCTTGGTTTCTGGCCAACTCCCAAAGACACAGGAGGAGTGTCGGGAAATGTAGGCGAAAACGATTAAATTCTCCAGAGTTACATATGGAGATGATTTCAAGATGTTTTTTAAAGGACCCTAAGTGACATGTTCAAATAATTATCCTACCATATTCCAAGATATTCATCTAAAATAGAAAAAGCAGCAAAATATATATCATGATGGTTTGATTATCAACTAATTATGACGGTAAATAGTGGATCCATTTATTTATCAACTGTGCAATGTGTGCAACTGTGCAACATTTTTAAATAAACCTCAGTATTCAGTAATAATTATTTGTAGTGTGTCTGTTACAAAGGCTTTTTTTTTGTTATCACTTATCTTTGACAAATTCAGTCAGGTGTCATTTTTTGTTAAGTTGGATGTATGTGTGTGTATTGTGATTAATGTGTAAATTGTATCATCACAATCTAAACTGCACAACCCCACCTAGGGATAATAGCTTCTAGCTTATGCTGATACTAATGGGGATCCAAATAAATAAACTAGGGCTGTGCAATGAATTGAATTTTTTTAATCGCAATTTCGATTTCGTACAATTATGAAACAATGATATGTATTCATGTTTCTTCTTTTAATTATTTTTGCACTAAAAATGTAGGATGCTGTAAGCTGATGACCTATTTTTGCTCCTACGATAAAGTATATAAAAGACAGCTTCTCCAATAAATTAATAAAAAATGACTAAATGCATGACGAGGCCATAGTCATGTAACTATTGTGTTGAATATTCGGGATCATGGTTCTTGCCATAGTGGATGGCCCTCAAAATAAACTATTGTTGCAGCAGCTCTCTTAAACATAGTCTATTTTCTCTTTTTTTTTTCTCAGGCAAAGCCCGCGGCTTTATCGGCATCACAGACCCTGAAGACTCAGACAGAGTTATTGTGGACCAGAACACCGCTGACACACTGCGCAGCGGCCTTACCACCGTCTTCATCCCAATCCTCTACATCATTGTGTTTGCTATCGGTCTCCCCGCCAACGGAATGGCCATATACGTCTTCCTGTTCCGCACCAAAAAGAAGCACCCGTCATCTATCTACATGGCCAACCTAGCTTTAGCCGACTTGCTTTTCGTGGTCTGGACTCCGCTGAAAATCGCCTACCACTTCAACGGCAACGACTGGATCTACGGGGAACCGCTGTGCAAAGTCCTGGTGGGCTTTTTCTACGTCAACATGTACGGTTCCATTCTCTTCATCACCTGCCTCAGCGTTCAGAGGTACTGGGTCGTCGCTCACCCGTTGTCCCAGCAACGCAAGAACAACAAAGTAGCCATTGGCGTGTGCGTGGCCATCTGGGCTTTCATCTGGAGCACTAGCACGCCCTTGTACTTGTACGACCACACCGCCAAGCTCAAGGATCCCAACATAACCACTTGCCATGACGTCAACATAATCAAAGACCCCCTCAACCCGTTCCCTTCTGTCCAGCTGCCTTACTTCTACTTCATTCTAATGGGAATGGTTGTGTTCCTGGTCCCTTGTATAATCATCATTGTGGCATACATTCTGTTGCTAAGGGCCCTTGGAAACAACATGGAGGACAGTTCGGCGGCGGCGAAAAACCGTCAAAAGGCCGTGGTGTTGATCGTGCTAGTCCTGGTGACATTCATAGTGTGTTTCATCCCCAGTAACATAATGCTGGTGGTGCATTATTCCCTGCTGAAGGACGGAGTTGTGAACAATGGCTACGGCTTCTACATATCCACACTGTGCTTGGCCAGTCTCAACAGCTGCCTGGACCCATTTATCTACTACTATGTCTCCGAGGACTTCAGAAATCACGTGAAAAATACGTTGCTATGCCGGAGCAGCAGGACTGTGGAGAGAATGAGGGTTTCATTCAGTACCATGAAATATTCCCAAAAGAGCAAGGCGTACGTATCGGAGAGTGGGAACACGCATAGCAGTAGCTGTTAGTGTGAGAGAGAGGAGAGAAAAAGACTTGTTGAGATTATATCAGGCGTTGTTCTGGTGCACTGAAAAAACACAGCTTTGCATAGACAGCTTTGAGACCCAGTAAAAAATGGCGGCTGCGTTCCAAATTGCATACTCTTTCTTTTTACTATTCTACATCCTGCAACTGATCTTAGAAAATGTGTAGTTAGAATGCAGTAAGCACACAATTGGGACACATTTTCACGCCTTGAACACGCCTCTTGCAAATATATCTGTCGCATTGCTGGTTGTTTTCACTCGGAAGCTAAATTGATGTGACGTTACTTCAGCTGCAGTGGATTGTGGGTCAGAATCACCTCAAAAAGCTGCTGATTTCCACACTAAAAATCCCGACTGGATGTTGTAGGACATCCAGGTATTTTTAAGCATGCTGCACCTGATCATATGTATTGTGACATCCTAAATCTTTTTATTACCATACCAAATAGCGGTGAAGTATGGGTATTGTAACGCAGCATATGTTTGTTTGTAATAAGAACGGACAACCAGGTAACCTCAACGCATCAGATAACCAAAGATGAACTTTTAATGTGAAGATGACTGTGTGCTGCGCCATTTTAAGATGTATATTCGACCTCATTATGAACTGTTTTTTTATTTTCTAAATGTGTAGCATGAATACATGTGTTTATTGTTTTTTAAATGCATATATGTATATATAAAGGCGGTCTATTAGAGACTGACATTTAGTCCTCTTTGCTGGACAAAGTTTTTTGCTCACAATGTTTCCGACTGACTAGTTCACAGCACTGAAAGCCATTACACGAAACTTCCATTTGTAAATAAAATGACCACGTTAAAGGTGGAGTCAGCAATTCACTGACTTCACCTCAAAACATTTACTTTGACAACAATTTGTATGGAACAGTGACACAAAGCTTTTAGTTAATATTCATTCATGTGCTGCCGGCTGTGGGCCACATTCCTGCAGCCAACACGTTGTATCTTGTTGTTTTTAAACTGCCTGTGCTAAAGTTTTGATTTTATTTTTTTTTTATATTGAAATGATAAAGAAGACGGTGGTATTGTTACATCATGTAGTTTCTTTAAATAAACAATAAACCAACAGGATGCAGTTTCTGTGATACTCCTTTTTGTAATATTGCGAAAGAGATTAAATTCCTGAGTGGTGTGAGTCACCTGCCTAGATGGGGTCATGGGGAGAGAGAGAGAGAGAGAGAGAGAGAGACGTAGACCAGACTATTTTCCCACCTTATGGAAATGTTTGGAATTCATGGAATGTGTGGTTTTTTAGTGCCAGAAACTTTATGGTACGGAGTGGTCCAGTGTTTATTTGAATTTGATGTATATATATTTATGTTTCTCTGGTATTACTCTTACTCTGAATCAACATCCAGTGAGTAATTGGGTCAGAGTGTAAGGAGGTAAAGGAATGTTTAAGAGCGAGATGAGACATGTAGACAGGTTCTCCCCCTCCAGGAGTTTTTAATGCCTGACTATGAAAACGGGCAAGGTTCAATCCACACAGCTAACCTCCCTATGTATTTTTATTCATTTATGCTACGTATACTAAGCCTAACCCTAAATACTGTCTTTCTCTTGATTGTTGTTCAACTTTAAGCAGTACAGCAAACAGTCTTTGTTATACAGCCACACAACTTATTTTTAAAGAGGACCTATGATGCTTTTTGACTTTTATGACCTATAAACGTTGTTATGATGATTCATAGTCATGCTTAACCATACTAAATTATCAAATAATGACTTACATGCATTTCGACATATTCCCTGCTGACCGTCTGGGGTGTCTGTGCAGAGCACTAAACACTACTCTAGCCAGTCGAGAAGTCACGTCTTCAAAGCGGTCTACCCTTTCATAATTTGTGACGTCGCATAAAACTTTGTGACGTCACCACGCGGATGTTTTCCATGTATGGTAATGCTGTCACTTTCCTGTTCGCGTCTGCCTCGCGCCCTTATAGGTCCATGCTCGCGCTTCCCGCCACTGAAAGTGTTCCGGAAGGAAGGTAACCAATCACAACGGAGTGGGGTTTGCAGGAGGGGGGGGGGAGGGGAGCGGAGATTGCCGAAGCACAGGCGGAGGAAGCGGAGATGGCCGAAGCACACACACTCAAGTGTTGACAGGACGTTCTGGATCGCCAAAATAAGAGAAAGAGCTTCCCGAAAATCTACATAGTTTTTTGTGATGTGATTCGTGTCAGGTTGCTCTATAGCAGTGTAAAACAAGAAATTAAGACCAGAAAAGTAGTATAATAGGTCCTCTTTAAGGTAAATCTCGTACTTAAAGGTGGAGTCAGTGATTCACGGGAATGCGTGTTTACAAATTCACCTGTAGTCAAAATCGGTGAATAACTCCTAACAATCCGCTACCTGTCCGTACTGTGGATGCGCTGAAAGAAAATCTGGTGTTAATACACAGTTTAAGCTTTGTAATCTGGGGCCGTATTCACAAAACATTTTATCTTAGCGCTAAGAGTACTCCTAAGGAGCACTAAAAGTTCTTAGTAAGGAGTAATTTCTTAAAACCTATTCATAAAGCTGATAAGACCAACTTTTACTAAGGAATGGGAGGGACTCCTTAGCTAAGACTAGAGGGCGGTGTTGACCCTGTTGCTATGGATGATGTCATGTTCATACCTTCTATGCCCACAGTGATTGGCTGAGAGGGAATGAGAGCTAAGAGTGAATTTATGATGGAAACAGTCAGTGCGTTTCCATGGCACAACTAGATTGGATTATCACATATATCGAACAAGACACTCGAACGGACAGTGTCACTTGTCTGAGTATAGCCTACATGGCCTTTCAGAAATCGGATAAATGTCCGATGCATGGCTGTCTCCACTATGCTAGGTGGCGCTGTAGCCCTTTCAACCATGCTTTCAACAAGTGGTTTTAGACCCACGTCCGGTTGCCTTTCGTCAATAACCCATGGTGTAGCAGGCCCCCAGGATGCTGCCTTCTCCGAGCAGCCAGCATGGACATGTGGCCAACCCATTGGTATTGCATGGTAACGGGTGGAGCTTATTTTCATGCGGCCCGTAGGCAGATGTCCCTGTCCACACAGTACAAGCGGCGAACAAGATTGTGTCTCTGCACATTTTTTCTGGATATCAATCATAGGCTCATACTTATCTTTAGACCATATACTATTAAAATGTAAGTTTTCTCATTTCAAAACGCCACCTTAAGCGTTTTATTAGCCCAACGGCTTTTAACGGCTTTCAGTTTGTTTTCGCCAGGCTAGATGCTACAGAACGAGACACCCGCCTCCAGTCCGCTACGCTTGCCGCCCTCTTTCTTGATAGGTCCATAATGCCGCTACGTCTATGCTACGTCATGCTTTGGGCCGTATGGAATTTCCGGATTATACTTCCTTGTTGCTTCTCTGCGCCTATGAGCAGCTTTCATAGGAATGAATGGGCGCCATGTTTCAATACGGTGTCCATTTCTTTATATGTCCATGTGGTGTAGCCTATCCAGGGGCCTATCCGAAAAGTCCAATCTCCTAACCTATAAGCCTCCTTTCCTATACCTTAACCCCTAAACGTCATCGGGGTTAAGGAGAGATGAAAGGTGCTTCCTATCGAACATAGGAAAGGACAGTGCTGTTTCAAATGAATTCGACTCCACTTTTCCTAACCGACGTCATTGCGCGACGGCGAGTATTGCTGACGTGAGTCACTAGCGTGAAACTTCACTATTCTCCGAAAATGGACTACAACAAGCGCTCGTTTGATCCATGCGTTCTTTTCATATTGATTTTAATCAGGTTGTCGCCAACAGAGTGAGAATCACTCCCATATATCCCAATTCACATGTGGAATAAAAAGAGGCTACACTTGTGTTGATGTTGAAATGAACTGCCCCCAGTAACTTCATTAAATGTGAAGTTGGTATTTTATTTTCTTATGGTGTAAATTATGTGCTACGAAAATAACTATTATGATGTTGGTCTTTTATGAGTTCTTTATTATCTTTAGCCTGTGTGTGTGGGGGGGGGGGGGAGTATTTTGTTTTAGCCGAGTTAAATCTTCCTCACTTCTCCTCTCCTCTCTTCTGTTTTGCCTCTCGTTCGTATTCGTGTAGAGTCGGTAAACTCCGGCGGTGGCTTGTTGCTTTAAATATTGCCGCCGTAAAGGATTATGGGATACCACTATCTACGTTCCTTTAGCAAAGGTTGGTCAGGAGTAACCTATGCTAAAGGAGGGTTAAAGGATGAATCGAGGCTCCTTTCCTATGCATTTTGGTTATTCGGATTCACCTATCTGCCGAGCACTTCCGGGTCATCTCGATAGGAAAGGAAATTTCCTATGCAAAAAAGAGTTTTCGGATAGGCCCCAGGCCCCCAGGATGCTGCCTTCTCCGAGCAGCCAGCATGGACTAGTGGCCAACCCATTGGTACTGCATGCTGTGAATGGGAGCTTATTTTCATGGTAGCCCTAAGGCAGATTTCCCCGTCCACACCAATACAAGCGGCGAACAAGATTGTGTCGCCGCAAAATTTTTCTGGATATCAATCATAGGCTCAAACTTATCTTTAGACCATATACTATTAAAACTTAAGTTTTTTCATTTGAAAACGCCACATAAAGCGTTTTATTAGCCCAACGGCTTTTAACGGCTTTCAGTTTGTTTTCGAGGGAGGAGGAGGGAGCGGGAGGGACATGGTGCCAGGGCTTACATGAAAGCAATATGGCAGCTTCCTTGTTGCTTCTCTGCGCTTGAGCAGCTTTCATAGGAATGAACGGGCGCCATTTTTCAATACGGTGTCCATTTCTTTATATGTCCATGAGCCTATCACGCGCTCACGCTCAGGCACACAAGCACAGAACGAGAAGTCCGATATGCGATATCCGATCCCTGTAGGCCTATACATTCAGAGAGAAAGCCGACAATGAACGAATTATCTAGGTGTTCTTATCCGACTTCTCTTGTCCGTTATTGTGCCGATTTGTGTCCGAAGTAGATCGGATAAAGGTGTTTACATGCAGTTTAAAAGTCCTGTTGAGGTCTTATTCGTTTAGTTATCCGATTATGAGTCTGCATGTAAACGCACTGACTGTGGGAGATATCCATATTGTGTCGCTGTATTAAAGTAAAGAGTTTTTATATACAATTAATGACAAGTGACACTGATTTAACATGAAACCAAGATACTGCAGGGTTTCCCACACATTTGTTCACAATTAACCTACAATAGCGCCACATAGGTCTATTCATTTTAAATTTTACAATGATTTGAATCGGAAAAATATCCTCATTGAACAGCTGCACGCCATGCACTCTCACTGTATTTCTCTCAATGGCGGACTATGCAGCAATAGTCAGACAGCGACAAACCAGGAAATTCACAATTTAGAAACAACAGCCGGCGAAATCGTAAAGTACATGCGGAAGGAAAAAGGCGAGACGCGCAACTATAGAGTAGCGGATCTGTGGAACGGAGGAGACTCTGCGAAGCGCCACATATAGGCTTACTCTAGTAGGAAATTAAACCCAAACGTGACACCAACAGTAACTTTCAGTGCATCATAAACCCAAAGCAACTGGAGGAAAATGAACTTAATAAATATTTTTATAACAATATAATAAATATAAATGTGTCTATACTTTCTAAATATAGCTTTACTAAGATCATTAAACCCTTACAGCTATTAAAGGTACCTTTTATAAAGCTCACTAGCATTACATCTCTCCAAAACACCATCAAATGGTTGTCTGTGATTTACTCTTAGTGACTTAGGAGTCCTCTCGAGGACTCCTAGCTTTTTATAGATTTAGGAGCTAGTTTTAGCGCTAAAATGCTTTGTGAATTACACTTATCTTAAAAAGTTAGGAGTCCTAAAATTAGGAGTGAAACGCCCCTTATTTTTGAGAGTTACTCCTAAATCAGCACGTTAGGACCTACTCTTAGCCTTAAAATGTTTTGTGAATACGGCCCCTGGTGTGTAAACGAAGGGGCACACCATATAGCTAGCAACATGCCAGTTTACAGAGCCTAGACTTTGTATTAACACAGTTTTTTTTTGCACACACAGTAGGTACAGGTAGCGGATTGCTATGAAGTATTCACTCTTTTTGACAACAAGAACTCCCGAAGCGCTGCATCCACCTTTTAATACGACTGATTTTCTCCCACAATATACGGCCAACAAAGGGGCATTGTGAACCAAATGACCTGAATGGTCTTCTTATCTGTAGATAAGAAGCAAGTGCTCTGATGTGTGTCAAGGAATAACCCCACCCATAGTCACCCCCCACACACACGTAGCCTACACACGGGTTACTCAAACAGGCTGAGAATGTTGACAGCTTCCTGTCTATATGACCGGTTAAGGCAGCCAAACTACAGGCTGTTAACCAAAGTAAATGATTGCTGTGAAGTGTCATCTTACCCTTTTGTCAGCACTATGAGTAGAATTCTTTTCTTTTCGCATGCTGAGGGCGGACAGAGCCACTCCCTAGCAGTGTCACACACTAACCTTACCCCTTTAACGCTCAGCTCCTTTTCAAGTGTTAGCAAACACACATTATGTGAATAGGGCAAAAAGAAATGTTCATAAATCATTTTTCTTTTATTATATCTGAGCAAGCTATGTAAAAGGTCAACTATTATTTTTTTTTTTATATAGGAATAGGATTTGAAGGTATTGCAATGCCCTCTTGTATAGTTGTCATTAAAGTCAACACTGAAACAATGGTTTGTTTTGTTAACCCCTTCAGAACCAAATTATGAAAATAAAAAAATAGTATGGTGGATTTCTGATCTAACTGCATGATGCTTCAAAACAAAATGCATGTACTGTTTATTTTGTATTTGAACAATAAACAAAGATTTTAAAGGCCCCCTAGTCTCTTTTTTTAGAAATTATTCTAATACGTTTTCTCAAGTTTTTGTTTATAGTCACAGCAGTGAAACCTGTTGAAGTTGCTTAAGGTCCAAACAAGGTCACTTTTGGGTGTTATGTTGGTAGATCTATTCTCTTGAATTCCTTGCTTCTTCTTTGTCTAAACATCCTGGAAAAGTTATTTACATTGGAGTGGACTGTTGATCTGATCGGGTTAAAATGTTTTGCTTATACCATAGATTTGAATTTCTTGTAAATGAAGCAGTGAGCGACATCTCCTATTTCTAAGGATGACCTTATATAGGCAGATTACTAGTCTATACGATGCAAAAGTAGTACACATATTTCTTGTAGTACCTGCATGGTAAGTTGGAACCTTTTTCTACACAATGTAATCAATTTGTGTCTGCAGGGCTTTGCTATGACAACCTTGAGAGGCCAGGGTATGTTGGTATGACAACAATGGTAAGGCTGCATTCTGAAGAGTTCAATGCAATGCTTCAGTTTCAGTCTTCACTTTCTTCATCATTTCTTGTTTGTTTCACCCATGCAAAAAAACTCAGTGTGAAACAGACATTTGGGATTTTTATCAGGACATGTCCCGGAAGTGACTCGCGCTCAGTTTTTTGAATGGATTAAACAAATGAGATCTAATACGAATGTTAGTCAAATGTAGAAGTGCTGGTAGATAGTGTTAACTGAAGGTAGGGGCCATGCAAGCTTTTTCTCATCTTTATGCTACGCTAGTCTAACCATCAGATAGCATATTTTATCGCCTATAAATAAGAATGGTATAATCTAAATCACAAATAAGTATATAACACACCATGTTGAACAATTTCATTCAATGTAACTTTAATATATGTGAAATTAATTTAACTTTTAATAGTTAAATGTGTTTAGAAAAACACACAACTGTCACTGTGGTAAAAAGTGGTGTAACTTATGCAGTGGCACGCACACACACACTTACACACGCATGGTGGTTGGTGTTGCATATTTCCATATTACAACATGTATGGCATGTTTCCTTTAAGGTTCTCATGAATTGCAAACCATTCCTGAAGCTGTAATAAGATTGCCACACACACACATACACAGAGATAAACGAATGAGTGTTTGCATTGACTACACCTGATACCTGATAGCAGCAGTTTGTGAAACGAGTTTGTTTATTGGCGGGAGATTGTAGAGAAATGCAGTTGTTAAAGTGAATGATTTAACCCTACCTACCTAAGTAGGAATGCATGCAAATGAGAGATTCATGCCGGCATTACCATATGTGGGCATGCATTAATTTTTTCAATTCATACCTTCAATAATTCCATACTTTTATACACAGTCTATGATTCATACCAGTACTAAAGTAATCGTAACACAGAAACACACACAGACATACAGGTGTATCTGTCAATGGTGGTTGAGTGTCATGTTTCTAAATACCACCAACTGTTTTGGCAGCCAAATAGAAACTGGTCAAACCGGTTTTTGCCTTCCGGTGTAGTCACAACAAAGAAAGCGGACACACACACACACACACACACACACACACACACACACACACACACACACACACACACACACACACACACACACACACACACATACAAATAGCGGGATCAGATAAACACCACAACACTATGACACACATTTCCTGTGTGGTATCATAAGATATGCTACTACACAACCTGTAGAAGCAGCTGTCTTTGCTGGCTGTGTTGTTCTGTCTGTAGATCTGCTGCTTTGAATTGTGTGTGAAAGAAAGGCGCCCTCTGCTGGTTTGTTTGATGAAATGCAAGTAATGACATTTAAAATCAAAATATACTGTACATAGTATGTACAGCCATGGAACAAATATGGAGACCATTCCAAATTATTGATGTTTTTTTGGTTTTAATTGTAATATGTATGTGTTTCAGTTTAATTCACATTTTTGTTTAATACCATAGATTTAAGTAGAAACATTGCCATTAAGAGCCATTGTATTAATATATGCACAGATGCAGATGTAAGAACAATTTAGAGTGGTCTCTTACATTGTTCAATAGCTGTATATTCTGTTTGAAGTTAGAAAGCTATCTGAAAAGTTACTGTTTCACTGTTGTTGTTGTTTACAGCAGCAGGGCCCACATTTTGGTTTACAAACATATTCTAGTCTTATGTTTGGTTCCAAGTGTCTAAATTTAATTTTGTGAAAGAATTATTCAATACTAATAGCTAATTACATCTAGAGAAAATATGTTTTGTAAACTAACTGCAGGCTCTGCAGATAAGTAAACAGTAAACAAATCTCCCTCTTCTGAAACTGCATACTGCACCTTTAATTAAGAAGTCTTCCAGTTAAGAGCGTTTGTTGTCTCAAAGAGAGGAGGGTGGATTAGTAATTCGCCCACGCATCAAACTGGGATGCAGCTAAAAAAGACTCCCATTCATGTGTGAGTGAGAGGGTCAGTGCTAAGGAGGGAGAATGGACAAGTAACCAATCTGACAGAACACACCGTCCGCAAATACCCCAACAAGATCTATTTAGACTAGAGACATATTAAGAAATAACTATCAATTTCGTTTTATTGTCATAACTCAAAACAGCTTACACACAATGTCAACATGGAAAATGATTTGAAAATGCCTCACAAATATGACAATACACCAAATACATTTAATATGATTGTACATAAGACATAAAAGATCATTATACTTAAGGTGAGCCACTGGGAAAATACGCAAATAATTTCCATCTCTTTAAAAAACAGAAATAAGAGTTAAAACCTTTATTATTGTCCAAAGTTCTTACAGAACAGATTTTTTCGAATCAGCCATTTTTCATTTTATGAATCAGAAAAATACTACAACATAATGTATCATAAATCAGACAATTAACAAGATATGAACAACTCCTTCTGTTACAACCTTCAGAATAGCGCTAAGAATGATAATGGAAAGTTAAGTCGATGTAAGTGCTTTAATAAATAAAAACATAAATGTACAATTTGGACCTTTATGAAAGCAGGTATGTTATGGAAGCAAAATAGCAACAAAAATCTCAACATTAACCTGTGCTTGAAAAAACTATTTTCTTTCCTGTAGCAATCTCTCGTCTTAACAACTTACCCGACGGCCAAAAGATGTTAAATTGACAATCAAAACTCCTAAAACTTGACGAATATCCTTTTTAGAAGATGTTTCAAAAATGGTGACCACAATAATGATATAAAAAAGACAGGATAGGCAGAGAAGAGGGAATGATAAATAAGAGAGAGAGAGAAAGAGAGAGAGAGTGAGAGAGAGAAAAGACAAGTGCGCTTGAATGAGACCGGGCTTATACAAAAGGTTCGGTGGGTAAAAGAGTGTCGGAGTCAATGAGGAGATTAGCTCAAAGCTCTTCAGTCTTTTCTCCCTTTCATCTGGCCTGGCACTGTGGCGGAGGGAGTTGGCGCGTCGTTGGTGCCCAAAAGCATGTCCCAGTGAGAGAAGAATGGGGCAAAGTTAGTGCCGGGACGCTGGTGGTGGGCGTCATGCTTGGGCGCCCCACCCCACAGGCCAAAGGGCACCAGGTTATGAAGCGCCCATGGGAAGTCATATCCGCAATGGTCTTCGGTGGACACATAGATGTTGAAAACCATAAAACCCCATGTTGTAAGGCAATGGCACTGCAGGAGGATTGGGTCGATTGTAGTCCAAAACCCCACGCTAAATAACTCCCAACCGGACAGGTGCTGGGTGACTAGGCTAAACGGTTGGCTGTATTGGTGGTGCACGGAATGGAACGTGCGGTACAACCATGGAATCCGGTGGTGGAGAAGATGCCATAGGTAGTACTGAAAATCAAAGACGACCATGCAACCTAGAATGCCCAGAAAAAAGCCGGAGAAAGTGGGTGCCTCTCGGGGTAAAGGGGTGGATGGCCGCCACAGCCATTGAGCCAATGCAGAAGGGAAGATATAGATGAGATGGTTGTAGGTTGTAACGCCCAGGGTGGTCCAGATGCTAGGCCAGGTGACGGGCTTGTCTGGGTGGAGTTTGTAGCGGTTGATGCATGGCCAAGTGGGAGCCAGCAAGTCCAGCACGGTGAAAACACCAACGAGGAAGAAGTATGTGGAGACGGAAAGGACCACCGGAAACAGAGGGCTTCTGAGGAGATCGTAGTGGTTTTGGAGAAGGTAGTCCCATGCAGGCTGTAGGACCAGGCCCCCAGTTAAATTGGCCTCAACAGACATCCAGGGAAAAGGCTTAATTGTGAGTGGACTGCCTGCCATCCCTAATGCAGGGTTTTTATTCTTCCAAAAGAGGCAGGATTCTTGGACAGGAATTTCTTTTCTCACAAGAGTTACGAAAGATCCAATCAGCTGCTCTGATAGGGTCAGAAAAACAGCAAATTTTGCCCGGGGCGATGTTGTGCCAAATTGGACTGGATGGACCGTCTTTTTAGCCTCTTATGTATGTTACAAGCCCCACCTCCCCCCTAACCCCCCTCCACACACACACCCCCTATGTGTTTTAAGAAAGAGGGCACTCAGTAAAAGGGCCCTTTTTTCATTCAGCACAAGGATGGCAGCAATGGGTATAGGAGTCGGGCCGCAACGGCTCTCATCTTCGACCCAAATCATGGAGAGAGAGAGCTTCCGTTTACGTGTGAATTTGCCTTTTATTACATAAGAAAAAGCCAGGTCTTTTAGCGGTTAAGGCGAACCAGATGTTCTATACTAATGGGAGTTATATATTCACTGCTGTACGTTAATAATCATCTTGTTAATGTTTCTGGTTATTGCCATCTCAGCTCATCAAAGACATGCAAAGGCGCACGTACACACACACGTACACACACACACACACACACGCATACACACGCATACACACACACACACGTCCTCCCACGAGTTTGTACAGCTATACTTGTGAGGACCCTTATTCCTGCATTCCTTAGCTAGCCCCTTACCTTAACCCAAACCATCAAAACTAACCCACCCAGATCTGTAAAGACCTGTCCCTAAGTGACAACTGGCCAAAATGTCTTAACCTTCCAAACATTTCTTCACTCTTAAGGTCTTAAACTCAAATTGTTCTCACAGAAATAGTTGCACGCACACACACACACACACACACACACACACACACACACACACACACACACACACACAAACACACACACACACACACACACACACACACACACACACACACACACACACACACACACACACACACACACACACACACACACACAAGCCCTAAAGAGTAATTAATCATAGGAAAGCTTTTAAATGTGACATGAATTCAAAAGCACTTCCCTTCTGATGCTGGGTTGGCCTATTGTTCTGTTTGAATATGTTTACAGAATAATAATACAAATATTTTGTTGAAAACTAAACTGGAGCGGAACAGTGACCACAGTGCTTGTTTCTATGGTGTGTGGCACAATCCTTTTGTAGAGAACGGATGTTTTGATACATTTCATGTGAAACCCCAATGATTTATAGTCAGATATCACTGATATGCGACTTGACTTCAAACAGTCATAATATTTTTAAACTAAATATATTGTTAAATTAATGCTGTTAGAATGATCACATAAGACAGAATAATATTCATTATACGAAGGAAGAAATACCTTTGTTTGGATTGTGAAAGATTTTTTTTAATCACTTAAAAGTTAGCTAATCAGGTAAAATAACAAGAAAGATAACATGAAACTTAGACTGTATACTGTATAATGCATGGGCAGCAAGCCCAAATAAGCAACTGCACTTTAGAAACAAGCACCAATAAAGCAGACTTGGAAACGCTGTTCAAAACCATAAGATGCTGTGTTGGCTTTAAACATATCAGTGTCCAAAGTATTTATAGATAAGATTTTGGATACAGCCTTTTTTCCATTTTATAAATGTAGAAAAATTCTATCTACAGTACTTGTCTTAAAATGCATTTCCGGCATGTTTTTATTAAACCGTTTAGAATATACAGACACAAACAGACAAGGTTTAGTAAAAACACCCAAATGTACATTTTGGACCTTTTATTAATAATTGTATGAAAGAGGACATGGTATGGAAGCAAAATAACCAAACATCTAAAAATTGCTTGGATAAAAAACTGCATTTTGCCTGCAAAATTATATTTTGGATTTGCTTTTCATTTCCCTAAGGCACACAGTCTGTTGCATTTTACACATGAAACACTTTGATAGAGGAGTAGCCGTTTTGTTTGCAGTGTAAACAGAGTGGGTCCAATGCATGTTAGGCCGGACATCATAGAGTGCAAGGCAAGCTCACTGCAAAAAGAGAGAGAACATTTGTTTAGGGCACACTGTCTGATACCACCGATCAACCAACAGAGGGCAGTAAAAATCTTCACCAAAGAATAACCCTGTGTTCCAATCGCCATACTTCCATAGTATTTAGTATGTCATTGCCAATAATAGAAGCATTTGAAATGCAGTATGCCAAAAATACCAGGATGCCATTATACATCCAATAGCATTTTGCAGTATGCTTTAGTATGTTGAATAGTAAAAAGAAAAAGTATGGGAATTTGGCCAGAGGTACAGTCCCAGATGACACCCTTCTATGGAAGAGTATTCGTGCCAGAGGTCGAAAAAAAAATAAGAGAAGTCTGTTAAAAAAAAAGATTCTTGATATGTTGACAATAAAGTTAAAATACAGAGATAAATGTTGACCTTTTGAGACTACATCAAACAGAGCAGTAGTATGACTGCCTCAACAAAATGCCTCGTGTAGGTGAATTGGTGAAGCTGTACTTCAGAATTGTCTTAAATAACAAAGATATAATTTCTCGTTTGGTTCATAAATACAGTGTAGATTTCAGTATGAGGACTTTGAAGAGATTGTACCGAAAACTGCGACTGTTCTGAATTTTTGAAAAATGACACTAGCTTGAAAGAGGTGACTTTATTTACCAAATTAAGACTTTCCAGATAGTGATGGTGAAACACATTTGTGGAAGTTCACTACATCACTACAATGCACCAATGGGTGTCTGAGGAGCCCATGACAAGGTGTGAGACTGTGTAGGGAGAGCGCACCCCCGGTAACCTCTGCTGCCACTGCACATCCAGACACACTTCTCTCCTTCTCTGTACTTCATTGACAGGTTTTGTTACTTAATACAATTATGATGGTTTTACACTTTGCTCATATGACCCAGCAGTGAACTCTTGCTGACACATACAGTACAGTGCATGGCTGTCATTTTACATACATTATTTTTTTTTTAAATGTAACAAAATTATTAATATGCATTAATAAGCAGCATATCTTATTTAAAGGTGGAGTCAGCGATTCTGGAAGAAGAATATTGTCAAAATCACTTTGTCAAAATCAGTGAATATCTCCTCACAGTTTGATACCTGTCGATACTGTGTGCACTGGAGAAAAAAAAATCTGTTGTTCGAATGTAAATGGATATCTAAACAAAGGGTGTGTAAACAAAGGGGGCCAGCACAGCAAGCAACATGCCTGTTAACAGAGCCTATAGAATCTGTATTTACACTGGATTTTTTTTCCAGCGAGCAGACAGCACGGACTGCTAGCAAATCGTGAGAAGAATATTCACTGATTTTGACTACAAATATTTTGACAACAAGCCTGCTCCAGAATAGCTGATTCCACCTTTAAGTTACAGCTCACAGCCATCCCTTCTCTTGTTTGGACTGAGGACTTGGAGTGAGCTTCAGAAAGTGAGAAATCCTCCGGCGGCTTTTCACACTGATCTGACAGGGTGAGAGCCACAACTATGATTACACCTTGGACTAGACTAGGCTGCTCTTAACCACTATAAACCTCTTAATACAGGGTTTATAACACACAATAATGTATTTAGTACACATAGGGACATTTTGATTTTGTATTTGTGTGCATAAAAGGTTAATGAATGATTGACAAGTCATATGATACATAACTATACACACGAAGATTTGTACATGGCATTATTTAAAATAATTGTTAACTGCTTAATGCATGTGTGCAAATCATACACAGCCAGGCACCGTTTAAAACTGCTTGTGTGTTAATATTTCGTCAAGGCCAATTTTTGACCTTGGCAATAAAGGTATAAAGATTTTTATGTTTGTATTTATGAATTAATGACTATCCTTTATAATGAAATCCAAGCAATATTAAACAAATATTCACATACAATATGAAGACATATTTTAACATTGAAATAATATAGTTTAAGTTATACTATGGTTGTCGACAGACATAATTAAACATATTTCTCATCATCACGTGTTATGTTGCGTTAATTAGCTATTTATTAAGTGTTTATTATAAACAAAATGAGGACTATTTACATTAATAATAATGTTTATAGAATACACATAATGTATTATTTTTCTTTGATGGTGGTTTCTTCCAGTATTGTTATGCTTGTGATCTCTAGCGACTCCAGTCGGTGGTCCATGTGTGTAAAATACTGTATTCAGAGTCAAGTAAAATTGTCCCTGTCAGATGTTGGGATAAGCTTTGGAAGTATGAGAGGTTGATTAAAAGTCGCCAGCTTAAAAAGGGTAATTATTAACCAACAATTATGATGAGTGGCGGTTTCCATCATGAGAAGTTCAACTTTGGGACTTTGAGATATGGGCAGAAATACAGAGTAATCGAGGACAAAAAGGCAGTTTCATAAAAAGATTTTTTTCTCCGTGTGCAAAGGGCTGCTCTGGGCCTTGTGACCAAATGTTTTAACAACACCTTTCAAAGATATGAACTTATAGTCCAGGATTTAATTCATCTTAAGTAATCATTTATATTTTTGCAGAGAGACACATCAAAGCTGAGGTGAACACAGAGCGGAGGCTTGATCTCCTCCTGTCTTTGTCCAGACCTTCAAGATAGCAGAGAACCCGAGGGAACAACAATGATACATCATCTGTCATGTTATTAGGCAAGGACTTTTTATATATATTATACAGTATGTGTGTGTGTGTGGACATCATCTATCTATCTATCTATCTATCTATCTATCTATCTATCTATCTATCTATCTATCTATCTGTCTATCTGTCTGTCTGTCTGTCTGTCTGTCTGTCTGTCTGTCTGTCTGTCTGTCTGTCTGTCTGTCTGTCTATCTATCTATCTATCTATCTATCTATCTATCTATCTATCTATCTATCCATCCATCCATCCATCCATCCATCCATCCATCCATCCATCCAATGTGAGGCATATACCTGTGCTGTTGTATTTTCAATGAACTCGATGCACAACACTAACTGACTATCAGCAGCTGTGATTGGAAACTGTTTCATCACCGTAAAAACGGAAACTTATTTCCTCGCTCCGCTAGTGGAAGGAAAAGTTGCCGTGGCACCTGTCCACTTACTGCCGTCCCTCTGGTGTTTGTTCTGTGGGCGACTGAACGCAATGTTATTCTCCAATGTCAGTTATGACACCATGACAGAGGAGGCACAATCAGCACAGAATGACAAACGGTGAAAGCTGTGCCGTGGCTAAAAATAATCCCAATACAAAGCGATCGTGATCGGTTTGTAAAACACAAGGTGAATTTGAGAGCAAAACAAGTCCCGACAGGTTTGATGGACTGACATACTGATATGAAGTGACATAGGAAAGATTTTAAAGGTGCACTGCGTAGATTGTATTGGCGTTTTTCAGAACAGACTTAGTAGAAATGGAATATTATATTCACAAGTATGTTTTAATTAGTGTATAATCCGCTTGAATATAAAAGTTGCTGTTTCTTTCATTACCTTAGAATGAGCCTTTTATGTCCACACAGGAGCGGGGCGCTGAGGCCGCCATGTTGCACTGCCATGTTTCTACAGTAGCACAGAATGAACAAACTTAACTGCGTTTATATACATAGTGGGTGTCCTGGGGGAAATGCACCTGTTGGAAGATGAAGATGATGAAGAAGAAAAAGAACTATAGAATAAATAACTAACTACATATTCACCTTATCACTTGAAATTGTGGAAAGAATTCCTTTTAACACAGACATTGAGTAACTTGAGTCATGTTATTATTGCAATGACATTTTGTGTGGAAGCGAAATGCACAGCTACGGGTTAGATGAGCTAACCCATGGGACATTCATGGGGCGTTACTCTGCTACTTGTGTTGTTTTTCACTTGAGCGGGCGTGATTAATACCTGGAAAGAAAGACAGTTACCATGGGCGTCTCACCTGTGGAATTAATTACCAGCACAAAGATAGAGGAAGAGGCCCACGTAGCTTCTGCTCATTTCCTAATAAACAAGCTGTGCCACCGCGTCTAACAGCACATTTGAAACGGGACTCTAACTCTAACCAGGTAAGAGCAATTCTACCATAGACTCACAATTACTCTGTTTCTTAGACACTGCAGGTGAATATGGTAACATTTTTAACGTACAAGTATCAGCATTACACTTTAACATTAGATTACTTACATTGAAACAATTGTTTTTTCTATTACAGTTTTTTCAGACATTTTTGAGTAAATATGCAAAATTGGACATTTCTAACTAGTTGTGTGTAAATTAAAAAATCAGACAATTAACAACATTTTATCTAATCCTTCTGTAATAGCTTTCAGAATATGGCTAAGAATGATTACGGAAAGTTTTGTTGATGTAAATGCTTTATAAGTTGAGATTGTTGGTTCCGAGTATTGGAAATAAACTAATGTTGAGATAATAAGATGGTTGTATACGGTTGACACAAACAGACAAGGTTTAGTAAAATAAACACCTTAATGTACATGTTTTACCTTTTTATTTATACTAGTATGAATGAAGACACATTAGCAAAAAATCTCAAAATGTATCAGTGCTTTAAAACATTGCAGTGTCTCACCTTAAGTTAAATAACGCTAATTGTATTTTATTTAACATAATACATTCTCCTTTTAACAGGAGGCTTCAGCAGTTCCCATCTTCCCAGCAGAATGCCTAGCCAGCTCGAGGGTGCCATGGACGCACTGATCAAAGTTTTCTACAATTATTCTGGAAACGACGGAGACAGTTACAAGCTGAACAAGGGAGAGCTGAAGGATCTCTTGAACAGCGAGCTCACCGACTTTCTCACGGTAAATTTGACATTTCAACTATTATGATTTTGTTCTTGTTCCTTTAGTTCACAGCATTTAAAGGTGCTACGAGGAACTTTTCTAATATTTATGAAACAGTCCAACAGTCTTTTTCCTCTGATATGATAATATAACATAAATGACATCAGTCCATCAGTGCAAAGAATGCTATTTTCATAAACTTTTTCTTAACACCTTTGTCATGGGTACGCTCATCCAGGAACAGCAGCTGGTGGTGTAAAAACACTACCGCTTTTGTCCAAAGGGGCCGCTAGAATGAACACAAACTGAAAGTTCCTTGTTTGCAACTTGATTGAAGCAGATTTTTTTTTAGATAATTAGAATAATTGAAGAGATGGAGTAAATATGACAAATTGAAGCGCAAAAAATCTATTGATTTATAATGACCAATGGTAATCATGGTCATTTGCTGATGGAGGATATATGACCCCTTTGCACTAGTAACTTAGATGACAGACCATGTTTCCAAATGATTTAAGAAAGAGCATTCTGACCTTGTTAGAGGAAATTGTTTTTTATCTCACTGATCGCTATCGTGCTGTCAAAGTTTTAACTGCCGGTAGCCCTCACAACAAAGAGCATTGTGGGTAATAATAATAGGCTGTAGTGTAGTAAGAGATGATGGATAAGGTTATTTCAGATAAGCCCCGGCCGGCCCCTGTGTCTGTGTGATAGCGGGCGGTGTGCACACGCCCCGCGATTCCAAGTGATTGAGAACCAACACATCACCAGTCAAAACCTATGATGCTTCCAGTTATATATTTTTTTCACGTCGTGTCCTCCCTCATGCCGATGGGAGGCCTCAGGTGCTCATGCAGCATCATCATCAGTGGCCCGTATCGCTCCAAATATAGACAGTGCCATGATGTCATCAAGAGCACCCTTGGGCCACAGGCACCTCTGAGAATAGACACAGCCTGAGCTAGACCAACATTTACACAAAGACAGACAGAACAGTTACAATCCAGAATATATATTGTTCAGTTTTAAGTGGATGAGTGATATTAATTATGAATGTGTTTATGCCTTGATTGGCCCTGGAAATACAGAAAAGAAAAGGACAGCCATGTCTTGTTCATTATTATTTCTATTTCAGTTATTTTATCTTATTAGGTTGGCTCTTCAGAATTACATTTTTTTTTTTGTTGTTACAAACTAGACATACGTGATGGATGCATGGATTGTCTACCTTCTGCTCTACGTCCAGGTGTTTTTTTTTCAGCAGTAGAATCAAAAACTGAAACGTTTCTGGGGGATTTTCTTGTTATTTATTCATATGAAAAAGTTACGCACCTTGGCTTAAAATGACAGCCACTGCAGCGTAAAGGTCACCATTGCCTCAGAGGTTAGATTGTGGAAGTGGAAAAGTCATGTTGATTTTTTTTTTCAGTCCTTTAGGAAATGAGAAAAGCAATAAATGTAGCTTGTGATCAGCTGGAGCTTATGGGTCAATTAACAGCAGCATCACTCCGCTCTCCGCTGGACACTGTTGAAAGCCTTTTTGCCTCGAGTCAATTTTAAGCGCCAATATCATTAAAAGACAGCATGGATTCTACTCATCCCTCATGGTCTCATATGTCCTATGTTATGACCTTCAATGCTGTACGTGTGAAGCCATTTTAATTGCTCAAATAGGGATATGAAGTGTCAATACATTTGACTGACAGGTATAAGTTACGGCGGGACACTGCACATGAATAGGGCAACATTGTTAACGTATAGATATCATCATGAAACTTTGCCAGTCGATAACAAACAATAAAACAATTAGTTTTTGTACCAAATTTTGAAAAAAAAGTACCTAAATGTACATTTTGGAAATTGTATTCATACTTTTACGAAGACATGTTATTGATGCAAAATAGCCCAAAAATCTCAAAATTTACCTAAGAAAAAAGAAAAAATTGCCTGCAGTGTCTCACCTACACAGGCTCTTCTCTTTCTGTTTTGTTTTCAGTCTCAGAAGGACCCGATGCTGGTGGAGAAGATCATGAACGACTTGGACTCCAACAAAGACAACGAGGTGGACTTCAATGAGTTTGTGGTGCTGGTGGCAGCGCTGACCGTCGCCTGCAACGACTTCTTCCAAGAGCAGCAGAAAAAAAAGAAGTAGATTTGATAGTCTGGTGAAATAACTGTGAAACAAACTGTAAAATCCTTAAAAATTAACTGATTGAAAAAACAAATGTCTCATTAAAAAATGAATGCATGTGATGTTCAAAAAGATGAATGATTTGTATTAGCATTTCTCCCTCAAATGGAACTGTGAACGTGATATCATTTAGATAAATGGCGTATAGGTTTGCATTTGGATGGTATGAAAACCAAAACTTTGTGTGAGATTGATACTCTGTCCTATTGTCAAAGAGAAAGCAAAGAGGTTGTCTGCCTGGAGCTGTTATTAATATCTTGTCTTGTCTGATCCAAATCATAGTCTTTTTATATTGTGGGTGAAGTTTGTAACTAGAAAATATACAAAGTGCCCCCGGTAACACTTCACAGTAAGGGTACATCAATTACCTGTTAGTAAATGCTTACATAATGCTTAATATGCATAAACTAACCATTAGCTAACAGTAAATAGCTGCTAAGTTAATGCTTAATAAGCAATAACTAAGCATTGACCTACCGGTATGCTTAGTTTATGCTTATCAAAGTATTAGTTAACTAAACATAGTAAATGCTTAACTCATCATTAACTATCCGTTAATAACTACCAGTAACAGTTAGTTAATGCTTGGTAAGCATTAGCTATATGCGTTAACCAACTGTTAATAGCATTAACTAAGCACAAACTAACAGTTAATTCATTTACCCTTATTGTAAAGTGTTACCAGTGCACCTTTTCCTAAATTGTCCACGGTGTTGTCATTGTCTTCTTTTGTATTGTATTGGGGGCCGAATTGTATCCGAAACTTAAACATTACGGTAGAAACTGCTCTCTTTTTTTTTAAAGATCTTTGTCCCTTGCCCGTCTTGCTGTAACTCTATATGTTCCCCAAGTAGAAATACTTTCTCTTACTCTGGAGTCATGGAAAACTGCACAGGAAAACACTGAATAAGGGCGACATTTCAAGTTGTCCTTCAGTGATAATGGTTTTACTGTACACTGTCCGTAACATTCTTTGATTTTTAACTACAGTAAATAAACAGCACTATGTCCTCTGGAAACTGGAATACAGAACTATTTTGTGGATGATCCAACTCCGTTTCAAAACCGTACACACTTATTACACAGCTTAAAGTAGCTACGAGGAACTTTCAGTTTTTGTTGATTCTAGCGCCCCGTTTGTAAAAATAAAAGTAGAATTATAAATTTAATATTTCCCTCTGAGATATAGGCATACAGAGCAACAAGACATACACATACTCAGCAAAAGGACTAATTACAAGGACATTTTACTTAATTACAGGTGATCCCAACACGTACAGACCACCTGGGTCCAACAGCATCACACACGCACACGCACGCGCACACACACACACACACACACACACACACACACACACACACACACACACACACACACACAACCACAAACACACAACTTCCCCTCAAGCATAACAGCTGGTATCCTCACCTTGGGGAGGAGCAAATGCGTAAACGGAAGCCGCATCTTGGAAGGGTTTTCCTCGGTATGTACGTCAACATTTCTTCCCAGAATACCCAGCCACACACAGACGGTTCATTTGCGAGGACATTCTCAGCTGTGACGTTGTGGGAATCAAAGCGCAGATGGTGCTCGTACAAAACAGCATTGTTACAAGGCAATTTGTCTGTGATTGGTGCTGTAAT
>OX442365.1:23368067-23448067 GCA_949357725.1 Hyperoplus immaculatus
ATTAGCCAAATATGTTTCCATAGTAGAAGGGAAAGTACATTTTAATTATTTCCATACATACATCTAACTTCAAGTAAACAAAATAATGCAATTACTTTTAAAATAAATATACCCAAAATGCACAGTATAATTAAAGCCACATGAATATTATGGTGAGTTGTTTTTAAACGCACAGCACTCCAAATATTGAGTGTTTTTACATCAGCTTTGAGTCCCTGTAGAGTGATTGACAAAGTATTGATAGTTTGGTCTCAGCATAGGCCAGATTTAAATGTCATGCTTGATTCTCTCAATCTGTAGAGTAACAGAGGAGTTTAATTGAGCTGTCATTATCACACTCAAACTGTCACTCCAAAACACACTTCCTCTGAAGAGCGTTTTAACTGTAGTGTGAATGAACGTGCCAACAATTCATTTATCCTGCAAACTCTTTGAAGGTTACAAGGAACTTTGAACTATTTCTGAAACCACTGATAGTCAAGAAAACACAACTGTTTTGATCTGCGCATGCGGACAAACATTGTATTCAGTCTTTTGAAATTAAGGATGTTTTAGTTTGTAAGAATTTACATCTTCAGTGGGAATGAATGTGCTCAGATTTGATAACAACAAAAATAATATAATAATATTCCAATTTAAATTAGTGAAAGACCACTAAAGGTGCTTATCACTACAGTATATGCTCACACACACAAACACACACACACACACACACACACACACACACACACACACACACACACACACACACACACGTGAGTCATCATTGCACTCCTCGTCCATCAAGTGCTATGGATCCAGGTGTCTGTCACTGATAGCACACCTGCAGGCCTTTTATAGCCGGTGGCCCTGTTGGTTTGAAGCTTGAAGCATCATCATTCTCAGACATATCTTCTGCTGTCCAATCTGTAGTGACAGGAAGAGTCTGTTTAATACCACAGAGAGTCATTAAAGACGCTGAGACCCGCCCACATCTGAGGGGATGGGGAACGTGGCACGTGCTACCGTGACAACCTCAAAGGTCTCATGGACATTAAAGGTTCAGTTTGTAGAATTTATTGGCTTTTTGTGGGGGTGAAGGGGGGGGACTATATTTACATTTTTAAATTACTAAGGACCAGGACTTTTGTGTCACAAATCGCTATCATTTTCTTTTTACTATGCTTCACACTGCAGATGCCTATATATACTTGCAGTATGCTACAACTGGGACATACTATTTTGTATTCTCTAATTTGATAATCTATTTTACTGTACATGACATATTGTCTGTCTTTATGTTTATTATGCACCATCAGACCGCAGCAAATTCCTTGTACGTGTGAGCATCTTTCTAGATAACACATATTTGTGCAAAATTTCATGGTGTAGGCATACTTTTGTCTACTGTTTTGGGAAACAGCAACACACTTCGTTCCAAACGAAAAAAGAGCAAAAAACCCATTTGAGTGCTTTGTCATGCAGTATAATTTTATTACAAAAAGGTTTTGTACAAATTCAACTGCATTGATGAAAATTAACACTTGTCATCTGTAACAGGAATGACTAAAATAAAAAATAAGCTAACATTCATTTTAGCACCATTCCTTTGCAAGAATGTCGGCCACAAACCCACATATAACATCTTGAAAACATAATTGGCCTTGTCTGAATAAATCCACAAATTGTACAAAAAGTAAAAAACAAAAAAAAAACAATAGAATTTCCACCAAACACAAAAGGACACTTCTTTAAGCTTTATTTAGAAACAAACAGAATGAAAATTGATGTAAAATGTCTAAAAATGAAAGTGAATTGCAGTTAATTTTTTAAAGTCTACAATATCCTCAAATCACTGTTTATGTGTACAGTATTTATAGCTATTGTTTTCATACACTTTTCTGTCTATCTATGTCTTTCGACTCGAGACACTTCATCTAATCAGACCAGGTGGATCTGGTCGATAATAAAACTATTTCACAAATGTTTTGCAGTCAAATGATACATTTGTCACTTTATGATCCTTGTTAGGATTCAGTTATTGAAACAGAAATCTTCCACGTTGTTGAGTTTGATGGTCTGCAGCTCCTGTCTGTCCAGTAGCCTGTAGCTAAACGACACGCGGTTCACAAACCTCCCGCTGGAAACCATCCGCACCACCGTGTTGTCACAGCCGATTTTCATGTGTGCTGTGGGGGAGAAACCAAACGGAAATATTCAAAAGATGGGCTTGGTCCCTGTTTTGGGAACTTTGTTTTGATGAATTTCAGTAGCTGTTTATGCTTTGATTTTTTGTGTAATAGTTTTTTTTAAATATTTATGTGATTTATGATGTTAGTTGTTGTCAGAATCTGACAACAACTGTGTGTGCACTGAAATAAAAATGTGGTATTAGTACACAGCCTGGGCTCTTTAGACTGGTATGTAAAAAAGGGGGAGCCACCATAGCTAGAAACATGTCCGCTTACAGAGTCTAGGCTGTGTAAAAACACTGTATTATCTTTTTTAAGCGCACACACAGTACGTACAGGTAGTGGATCGTGAGGAGATAATCACTGATTTTGACTCCACCAAGCATTTTGAGAATGGCTGACTGCACCTTTAAATAAAGTGTTTATATACTCACTGGGTCCGGTGAAGGAGATGCAGAGGTCTGTGATGGGCAGCAGCTTGGACGTGTCGATGCCGTTTCCTCCGAGCAGCTGAACAAAGTCTCCTGTTTCTGCACAGCCGGACAGGGAGCGCTGAGGAGGCAACACACAGGGGCATGACTCACAGGTAACACTATCTGTCAACAGGACTCACTGGGGTGGCGTTACATTTGTCACAGTGCATTGACTGGGGATGATGGTTAAGGTGAACTGATCCTTTTTATCTGTGAGCTCCCTGCAGCCGACCATCACACACACACACACACACACACACACACACACACACACACACACACACACACACACACACACACACACACGAGATGCACCACTCTGCTATTTTTTCAGTTCTAATGCGATTCCAATATCTTGGTTTTGGATCTCTGCTGAAACTGTCTGATATCATAATTAAAGAAAAAATTTATTGACAGTGGCGATGTTATGTGTAAGGTTATGAAGGCTAAACAGCACAACAAGGCATAGTTTCTGCAAATACATATTTCTGTTGGGCATTTTTTAGAAGAATTTGGTGAGGAGAAGAATTAAAATTGTGTATAAAACAGCACTTTGGCTCAACTCTGTTTGTTGTTCATAAGTGTGCTTGTGTAAATAAAGTTTGATTTAATGAGTAAAACAAATGTTTTCTTTTGCATTTTTTTCACCTTGGGAAAGTCGTTGAATTGTCCGAGGGTGAACTCGGCGATGTCGATGGCCACTGGATATATGATGGAGAAGCTGCAGTTCCTGTGCTGCTGGGGGATGACCATAGTGAAACTGCCCTCTAATGACTGGGAGAGGACATTACAGGCTGAAGAGACGCAACACAAGGTATTAGAATATGGCAAGGCAAATTGATTTATATAGCTTCACAATTTTGGCATTAAAACATTAAAAGTGCTTTACAGGGGCATAAAAAATACAGTAAAAAAAAATACAAAGAAAGAAAAAAAGATAATAAAAACAAAAAGGGAAACAGGCAGACTGACAAATTGTTAAATAAAAAGAAATTGCATTTAAAAGAAGATTAAAAAAACAAATAATAAAGTATCAGGTAGGTAGTAAGTTAAAATGATTGAATTCAAATGTCTGCTTTGATGGAATCACATGAAGTGGGGATTTTAAATACTGAGGGAAATGATAGGGGTTTCGAAAAAATCAAGAAATCAACTCATTTTGGATTTAATGTGTTCCTTAGAATATTCGCTTTTTTTGCTTTGTCCTTGAATGTTACTGAAGGACAGTATTTTGTCATGTGACCCTTTTTTCTGCAAAATGTCCCCAGTTGGTTCAATTGATGACTAAAGCCCCTTGCCATGCAGGCTTGTATCACCACCCCGGATTTACTCACACTTGAATCGCTGCACAAATGGGCTGTGAGCTGAAGGGACTTCTACTACTGGTATGTGTGTGTGTGTGTGTGTGTGTGTGTGTGTGTGTGTGTGTGTGTGTGTGTGTGTGTGTGTGTGTGTGTGTGTGTGTGTGTGTGTGTGTGTGTGTGTGTGTGTGTGTGTGTGTGTGTGTCAGTATGTGTGCGTGACTCACGGAAAGGGTTGATGTGTTTCCTGACTGTTATAGTGAAGCTGCTGCCTGCGTTGTGGATGCGGTAGAACAGCATGGCTACGTTCTGACTGGAGCGCACCGTTCTCCTGAGCGATCCCGAGTCGCAGTAATCCACGTAGCGCTCGTTCACAGGCAGAGGGTGGTCCTGGGAGCTCGGGAACTTTTCACCTTTAAGTACCCAACCGTCAAACACCTTTACGGGGACACACGGTAAATAATTGGTAAATGGGATTCACTTATATAGCGCTTTTTAGAAGATTTTTCTCAGCCCTACAGCACTTAACATTTCTTACCACATTCATCAATTCACACCCACTCATCATACACCAATAGCAGAAGGATGGGATTTCAGATTCAGGCAAAGACGATTTGAATATTTTTTGACAATATATGTATTGGTCTTAGGCCTTGAAAGAGGATATTGCCATACATACGTTAACATTTGAAAGAAGAAATACTTTTGATCAATGAGTGCATTTTTGCTTTAATGTGCTGAGAGGAACTTTTAAATATTTCTGAAACAATCGAATTTTTCCTCTGATGATCATGAATGACATTTAACAGCAAACGAGACCATCAGTAAAAAGAATGCTATTTTTATATAGCTTTTCTTTATGCCTTTGTCATGGGTCCCTCACCCTGGAACTGTTTAGCCGGTATAGTAAAAACTCTACCGCTTTTCTCCAAAGGGGGTGCAAGAATTAACACAGACTGAAAGTTCCTTGGAGCACCTTTAATCTGTGGGAAACACATTGAACTAAAGGTGCAAACTCAAAGTTTGGCCATCATAAATTTAAGGCAATATTCTGCAGGTGTATAGGGTAAAAATGTTTATAGCTTTTCTTCATTTTAAAAAAAATGTTGGGGGAAGGGGGAAACTTTTAGGGTTAAGTAACCTACTGTAAGCAGTTCATATACAATTGCCTTGTGTTAAAGGAACTTTTTGTCTAATTGGGTCCAAAGTGTTTCTATTAGCTATGTCCAGTGAGGCAACCGAACCAAGTGTTGTATGAAAATAAGCATAATCTGTGTTTAAAAAAACTCAACATAAACAAGCTCACATTTCATCACCAAGGATTACTACATACATACAGAATTATACAACAGAACCAGAAAGCTGTTTGTAAGTAAGGTTGTTAAGGACAGAAAACTTTATTGTCTATAGTGACAGAACATTGTCTCAGTCGTGGCATCCTAACACACAGTGCAAAGCAAACTTGGACAAAACAAAAACTGAATAAAATACCCAATCAAAACTATTTATATATAAATATGAATGAATACAAATGACAATATACCACTGTGCACAAAGTGTTTATGTGGATGTGTCGATCATGCCCATTAATATAAGACGTTTAAGGTAGCAGGAATGAAGCAGTGATATATTTGTCTTTGTGTTGGTGAGTTGCTGGTTTACCGTGATGAAGTCCCCTCCTCTGCAGTCGATGTCTACGTTGTCATAGTCCACAGTGATGACCTCGTTGGGTTCTGCCATGAAGAACGCCGCACAGCTGAGCTGAGGACGCTCCGCCGTGAAGGTAAACTGACCCTCCATAGCAACCATGTCCAGACAACCTGGGAGAATTATTAGTAATATGCAGTCATTGTTATTAATTGTAATATATTAAATACTTTGGCAATACTGTCTTCTACAATAAGTCATGCCAATAAAGGTGTTTTGAATTGAATTGAGAGACCAACCACCACACAGGGAATGCATAGGTACAAAATACAGTAAATGTGCAACACCAGTGTAAAAAATAGCAAGGCTGCTTTACAATTGTTTGAATTTTAATTGAAACTGCAATATGACCGGCTACAATTTGAAAATTGCAGGAAGGTGCAATATTTGTTGAAGGCTAAATGTTTGTCTAGATACCATTTTGTTTATTTATTGGCATGCTGCAGAGATGTCTACAGACTAAAGAAAACATATTTGTTTAGTACAGATTCCAACATAAAATTGCATGTTTTACAATGAAAATTAGAATAATGACTCAAAGTGATCATTCTCTCTCATATTGTGATCATACAATATCAGTCACAATCAACAGCCTTAGAAAATGGCATTTAGTTTTGGATTCTGTTTGATTATTACTTCAATCATATCATAATTATAAGTTTTTATCACTTTTTCCATTATCCATTATTTTGTTCATGTGTTTCTTAGATGTAACAAGTAGTCTAGTAAATAATAAATTTTGTCAATACAGGGCAGTTAATTATCATTTTGAAGGCAAATAGTCAATGTAAAGGTATACATCTATCACACTCTCACATAAGCTGTGAAACCAAGTTATACAGTAGGTTATGCATACTTTTCATATGACTTACGTAAAGGTCGGCGATACATTAATTCCTCCGATGTTTCTCTCTTCAGTTCCGAGGTAAAAAACGAATATAAATCATCTTTTGAGATCTCGTTATTCTGCAAAAAAAAAAAAAAAAAAAAACGTTTTTGACAAAAGTTACAAGTTGACATCAGAAGTGAACACACAGCATCAGCAAAGTTAAAGTCCTTACCTCAATATACCTGGCGTCTCCCTTGAGGACGGACATACACAGCACGAGGAAGAATAGCTGCTCTCGGAACGTGAACGTGCGCTCCATCTCCATCACGCGCATCTCTGTCTGCGAACAGCGTCACACACCTGAGTCTGAAGCTCTGCGAGCAGCGAGGCTCTTTATAGGAGGCAACGACCAACCAGCCTGACATGGTTGCTGTCACACATCTTCCCCTCTTTACCGAACCAATTGCGTGGTCGTGACGAGGGCAATGATGGACAAGCAAGGAGCGAGAGAGAGACTGAAAGAGAGAGAGAGAGAGAGAGAGAGAGAGGCTGATGCCAAAATATGCTCAAATGAAATGTATCAGGTGTCACCTTGCATTATATTGTCTACGATGCAAACTTATTTTAATGAATGAATTGTTTTCCAGAACTGTAGAATAGGCATAGTAAGAGACAGGGGTCAAGGCTGAATGTGTTATCATTCCCTCCATATATTCACTACTCATTCAGTATAGAGTGAATTCCCTCAGGGCTATACAGTGTGCACAAAAAAGAGGGACTATGCATATTTTTATTTTTTGAATGAACATTTGGGAAAGTGATTTAAAAATGTTTTTCTAGAAGAGGCTCCAAAGTGGTTCATATGAATTGTGAATAATAAACTAAAAAAATCCAAATTAAACCATTATACTAAACAAACTACATGCCAAATTGTCCACACAATGGGTTGCTGATTATGAACTGGACACAAACAGGAAGAATCCTTTATCTCACCGGGCAGAGTGGATGCTATAATTGTGGTTCTACACAAAAACTGACATTGCTGCAACAATGAAGAATGATTCGCTTGTTTGTGGGCATGAAAACAAAGAAACTAAATGATCCAAACTGACAATGAAAAGCTTGATTGTTTAAATTGTTTGGTTTGTTGCTTAAAATGTTGGTTAAAAAGTTGGATTGGCTGTGTGGACAGTGAGGGACACACTTTTGGCAGTTAGAGGTACAAAACAGTTTTTTTTTGCCTCCAAGATAAGCAATGCAATTTACACTATAGGAAGGATACATCAGGGTTTGGAAAATCTGTTAAAATATTGGAAGACAAATGTAAATTCAGATCCAAGTTTTTCCCACTGGTAAAAAAACAACAACTTTTCACTACATATTCAAAAGATTTTTTTTTTAAGAATTATTCTCCAAAGTCAAATTGAAATAGTGTAAAGTGACCTTGGTTAGTTAAAAGTCAGTTTATTAAAGTTTAGATACCATCAGATATTGTGTTTTTTTTTACTCAGAGAGGCAGATTTGTGGTCCAACTGTGTTGTACACCAAATTTAAAGTTAAAATGTTCTCTTGGTGGGATTTTACATGTTCTCAGATTTTTCGTCCGTCCGGGGACATTCTTGGGAGCGCAATATCTCATGAACTCTTTGAGGGATTTTCTTCAAACTTAACACACATCTTCTCTGACTAAAATATTCACTGAATAGATTTTGGTCATAGGTCAAAGATCAAGGTCACTTTAACTTATTTATTTAAAGCATTACCTACCACCACTGTACTTACACCTTTAGGCGACTGTCTGCATCACCCGATGGTATGTTGTAGTTATTATTAATTGATGGAAGTGCCTGGAAGTTCATCCAATGCATTTATTTTAAATGTTTCTAAACAGTGTAGGCTTTAGAAACCACTCATCGCTTTACAGTTGTAAATATAGGCTTTAATGATTAAAGCCAGTTTTGTTTATTTCTATTGATGGCATGTGACATATTAGATGCATAATCTAAACATAATAGTTTTCCATTAAAGTAAATATGGCAGTTTTATAGCATCATTTCTACATTGTATTGGTGAGAGAGCAACATAAATAGTTGTAATCACTGACACACTTTTCATTATGCTCAGTAATTTGAACAATATGTTGAAATTTGCCTTTCCGTTTGAGTGCTCATTGAAGGTGTGCTTTGTGCATGCCTTTTCGAAGTGACGTACGTATAGGGAGATGTATTTGGCCTCTTAGTGGATATATAGAGATGCTGGCCACTTGAGCCATACTACATTTTTTCTCATTTGGCCCTGAGAGAGTCAGTCTGAATAGCAGAAGCCATTAACTACTGTACAACTCCCATTGTATCCTACGTATCTGAACATTATGGACATTATCCTTTAGTGGAGCGGACAGCTGTTACATCAATTAATGTCCTAGACCTTTTTGCTTTCGGCCTTCAGAAGTATTCACATCTGCATACGCTGCAGCACTTATGACAAAAAAAATCCATATAGAGGAATGACTGCTTCATATGGTCAAATGAACTATCAACTAGCTTGATTCTCTGAAAACAGAGGCTTTCCAAGTAATTTGAGCCAAAGTACTTAAAATAAATTAATTAGAGAAAATAAATTAATAAAAGAAAATTCAAATTAAACTTTTTTTGAATCCAAAGTTTTTATTCAGGTTTGACATACAGTATATAAATGCAGACATCAGATAAGAGCCACACACACACACACACACACACACACACACACACACACACACACACACACACGCGATATTAATTCAAAACATGCTTATGAACCCTATGCTGTGAATGGACTGCTCTCTCTCTCTGACACTGACAAACAGCCCTCACACTCGACAGGAATTACATTTTTATATATAATCTCAAATCTTTTGTAAATTTTAGATTAAATTCTTCAACGGAATTCAGGTGCACTCATCGACCAGACTCGACCAGAAAAAATAGACAATAAATAAATAATGCATTCATGAAAATGTCACTCATACTCAAAATTCTGTACCATACACTCATGGCCAATATATGGAATTAAAAATGAGATAAAGTGCCCATAATAGGATAAAAACTTGCTTTTTGACACTAGTGCACATAACAAGTTATTGCACATTAAAGCTGTATTGTATTTTGGTGGGTTTGCTTTACTGTAAGGTAAGAACTTTTCAGAAATCTTGTGGTGCAAATTTTTCATGGACCTGTATATTGATTCATCTTTTGTTAGGAGTAACACAGACATTTCATTTCATATCACGCAGTTACCTGCCACACCGTACGTCTTGATGCTCAGGTTAATCTAAAAGGTCCAGCTCTGATCATATCAATTTGAGTTCAGACTTGGATGCTTTTAGGTCACTGCTGACATGTTGGGGCGTGCACAGGTCTGTAAGAGCAATCTTTGTACTGACA
This sequence comes from Hyperoplus immaculatus, assembly GCA_949357725.1. Classification (NCBI taxonomy): domain Eukaryota; kingdom Metazoa; phylum Chordata; class Actinopteri; order Uranoscopiformes; family Ammodytidae; genus Hyperoplus; species Hyperoplus immaculatus. The sequence goes on from OX442365.1 coordinate 23,377,971, forward strand.
TCCAGGCTGTTTTGTGGACGGAGAAAGGTTATTGGAAATTTGCTCCAAAGGTAAGAAAATAAATCTAACTTTCATTTCAATCTTAAAGGTGCTACAAGGAACTTTTAAATATTTCTGAAACACTTTGTCAGTTGGTTACATACATTCAAAGCAAGGATTTTTGAAATACAATTTTTTCAAAAATGTTTTAATAAATATGCATATTTGGAAATATCTAACTAATTATACGTACATTAGCGCTCTCTTTACAGTGCGAGTCAAAAATCTAAATATTGGATAAAGCCAGAATTTAAATCTTTATTTCACTTTAAGAACATATTGGACAAATGTTTTTAGCTAACAGATTTTGGATAAGGCCTTTTGTTCTCCACAGCTCTTCAAAATGCACGTTTGGCATGTTTTTAAGAACAAAATGTATCATGAATCAGAAAATTAACAACATACAAACAAGTATTTCTGTTATAACCTTCAGAATAGTGCTAAGAATGATTATGTAAAGTTACTGTAAGTTGATGTAAGTGCTTTAGAAGTTTACGTCTTTCTAAAAACATCTGCCGATTGCTTTTGATGCACACGAGAAAGTGTGTGTGACAGCCGCATCACCTCTGACGTCATGTATTTTTGCACATTACCTGCATGTATGGACAAACACATACAGAGCCAAACAAGTGTGAAAGCCTCCTTCATGCATCAAAATGTAACATAAGCTGTGCGTTTGTGCATGTGTGCATGTGTTTGTGTGTGTGTGTGAGTGTGTGTGTGTGTGTGTGTGTGTGTGTGTGTGTGTGTGTGTGTGTGTGTGTGTGTGTGTGTGTAAGAAGGATTCAGTTCAGCCATGCATAATTGAGATTTCCAGAAACAAAGGCCTGCTTATGTCATAACAGTGTAAGCTACACATTCTTGCAACTTGAGCAGAAGTGACTGAAATCCCTCCGTTAAATAAAGTATGACAGTACACTCAGCATCTTTAGCTTTTAGCTCTGTGTTCCAAGCACGCCATTTAACCAATTCACACATTTATATGTAAACAAATTCTCAATTAAAGGTAGAGTCAGCGATTCTGGAGAATGCTTGTTGTCAAAATCACTTTTTTAATCAAAATCAGTGAATATCTCCTCACGATACGATACCTGTGAGTACTGTGTGCACACTGGGGGAAAAATCCAGTGTTAATTCACACGAGCCTCTGTAAACGCGCATGTTGCTAGCTACGGTGTGCCCCCTTTGTTCACATAGCAGTTATAGAACCATACCAGATCTATTTTTTTAAAGCACACACAGTACAGACAGGTAGCGGATCGTAAGGAAATATTAACACATTTTTGAAAAACAAACTTTCTCCAGAATCACTGACTCCTCCTTTAATACGTATATATTAATTTTACTTGACAGAAAATTATATTGTCTGAGTCAGAAAATATTGCCTCTAATTGCATTGAACTGTCTCTTGAGAAAAGGTGTCATTGTTATAATTAAAATGAATTTAATATATTTGATTAGTCAACAATATGAATCTTTTTGTTCTTTTGCATGTCATGTTCCTCCTCAGTTCAGAGTTTGTTTAGGAGAGCAGGGCCTCACTTATCTTCATGTGTGTCTCTTTGCTGGGTTTTATTACTTTCTTCAACTCTGGTGTCCACTATTTTGTATACAACTCCTCACCTAACAGTTTCTGATGGTAACAAGCAGTTTATTATATACAATATCATACACAGAAAGAAACAGACTAGAGATTCAGCTGGCTGTTGCTGGTCAGATATTATCTATCTTACTTCTCACGCCCTCTGCTGGACAAATCAAGCGAATGCAAAAGGAAAACTCCTGTTATTTATTTTTTATAAATTTTTTAGACATTTTGTTTATGATTCAACCTTTCACACACACAACCAGTGTTAAAACGTCTGATTAAAATATCAAACATTGGAATCCAAGCGCATAAAATATCTTTCACTTCCTCTAATAAGCAGCTCATAATGCCATATAAAAATATATGTGGAACGGCTTTGTGTAGCAAGTGCGCATATCTAATGGTATATTGTATTTCATGATAAAAGCTGTCAAATCAAGTAAAAAATTAAACAATTATAGAGTTGTTCTTGCAGTGAAGAGGAAGCCACTTCTTTCCCAACTCTCTGATAAGTCATTTTTGGGGAATTTAGTACAAATAAAGGGACGCCAGTACTAGTAGGTGAACCATCATGAGTTGAGATTGTTTTGTCAACCACTGGTTTTCTAGGTCAACAATGAACTGTCATGGTGCTACTGCGGTTAGAATGTTAAAATGTGCATGTTTTATTGCATCAACTACTCATATCAAGATTAGATTCAAGTTTATATTGAAAGACTAAAAACAAATTTGATAGAAGCAGCAAACAGATTGCCTTGGTTTTACTGGTGGTGACATTCTTCAGATATAGATGCCTTTTATCTAATGTATTCTATCTTGTCTACATTTAATTTAACTTGATTGTGCATGCTACTTTATATGTATATGGTGCACCTTATCTCTACACTTTATATTTGCACTGGGTCTTTGCACTACTTGTGTCAGAATCCCACGTTATGCTTTGTGAGCGTTCGATGAAAAGCTCTTTGTTGACAATCTGTCCCCATGTGTCTCTCATCAGAAGCTTACCAAAGCCCTAACTCTCACAGGAGAGTCCAGCTATTTAAAGCAACCCAGTGCATGTATAGCATGCCACTATACATGGCCATAATCCCAATTCTATGAATATTTGCAAATTCCTCGAAAAACGCTTCACAATTAGTGAAACTCAACAAGGGTATGGCTCCGTGCCATGACACTTAACTATTCACTGGGTTGACCCTGTGGCCTGTATGTGTTGCGATCATTGTTTTCTGCTTAAAAAAAAAATTAATATCTCATTATAGTTTTTCCTAGAATACACAAACACAACATGGAACCTTCACATAGACAATGCATACAATATTAACAACATTAAAGCTATTGTGCGTATAATTTTCATATAAATGAATGAAGGTTATATTCTAGCCATCGCCAAATGAGTTGACATAAAGTTGATTAAGCCAATCAGCTTCACAAAACTCTCTCTGTATTACTCAGTATGGAAGTTTGAAGTTTGAAGTTTTTAAAAAATGTTCTCCGTTATGTTACTTCAAATTAATACAACATTCATTGCATCCACACTCTGTTTGCTGATATAGGCCACTGCACTGTGTACATTTATTTTATTGACATTCTGCGTTGTGGGCACTAGGACCACACGGACACCGAGCCCGCCTGCCGGTGCAGCCTGGACCAAGAAGGTTACGAAGTTCAGGGGCCGATGTCTAAAACTCTATAACTAAACTCTACGCCGGTCAGTAGGCTACCTGTGTGTGTGCGTGACTGTGTGTCTGTGTGGGACACCTCGTTATCTCGGCAGCTATTACAGACACACTGCTGCATATGCATGTCTAGTGTAAACAGTTACCAGCTTATGCTCTATAATCCCCAGAAGCTATTTTGATTTCACTTTTGAAGGACGTGGCTTTGAGACATGAGTGGACTGTCAACAGAGGAAAGTGCGTTATTTCCCAATGGACCACGAAAGGTAGGAGCTAAAAAAAAATAAAAAAATAATATTTTATGTTCTGTATCATTATAAGTTAAACACAAATCCTCTACATACACAGCCAAACCATGGCACACTTATTGCCTTATTGTCTCATTAATGAGCTAGACCAATTGAATGGATTTTAAAGTGGAGAAAGTGGAAGAGAGATTGTGTTGTGATGGCAAGTTGGAGCTTAATTCTATAACTTACATGAACTTTTTTCTCCTTCTTTTGCTATCATTGCTTAGCTGGCATATGTTTCATTAGGTCTTGTAGCCCTGGCAAATGCTGTCTAACTCTAGGAAAGGTACATTTAACGATGGTGTATGCAACTAAATAAGAATAAGCATGTCTTCAGTATATGTGCTCGTCATGCTGATACAATTCTAAAAAAATTAACTTTTGTTGTGTGATTACAGATTTTGGCATATTTTACAGTAAAAGTTGTATTTGCTGAAATCTGTATTTTTGTCCAGATTTCCTCCCTAATTACTGTATATTGTGATTCAAAGTATGATGAGAAAGTTGTGGCTGTTATTGCAAAGCTTTGGTAGTGAACTCAGACATATGGATATTGTATTCGCTGCAAATGCTCACCATTTGTGTGTGTGTGTGTGTGTGTGTGTGTGTTTGTTTGTGTGTGTGTGTGTGTGTGTGTGTGTGTGTGTGTGTGTGTGTTTATATGTGTGTGTGTGTGTGTGTGTGTGCACGTGTGTGTGTTTGTGTGTGAAGCCTGCCACCAGTGGGCTGTCTGCATTCTCAACAGGACCTTAATCACTACTGTTCTTGAGCTCTGTTGTGTACAAATAAATAACCACACAGACAATAGTTCATTTATGCATAAGGAAGTCGCAATATTCACCCCCTCCAATTTAGTTCAGAGTAGTAGAAAGTTTCAGGAAATGGTAATAGCCTATACTCAAGTCGGAAAACATAGAAATATCTCAGAATTATATTAAGGATATGAGTGAATGTTGTTTTACCACTTTTAATGATACAGATAATTCTTCCTTTTGACAGCACAGCTCCTTGTTTTTTGTACATTGGAGTCATAGAAAGCTTTGGGAACACTTTTCCAGCTCTTACATCCTAAAGTATCTGTCCCAAGGGGGATCCACAGAAGGCCAATAAATCAACTCAGTCTGTATGTGGTTATGTGGTGCATGAGGGCAAACTCTGGATGAAGTGATTCTGAATTTGTCTTTTCAGTGTCACTGAAAATCATATGCTTTTGCTATAAAATCCACAACCCAGACACTAACCAGACCCGCTGGTATACGGGCAGTGTTTGAGCACTTCTCGTAAACGTGTGTTTTTCTAAATACATCCATGTCCTGACAGATGAGCTGTGTCTATACTGATGGGAACCTTTTCCTGATTCAATGTTTTCTGTGATGATGAGGAGTTGGCATATTTAGCAGCTTTAAAGCAATAGTGCGTACACTTTTTCGTATAAATGAATATTGGTTTCAATCAAGCCATCGCCAAAGGAGTTGAAACAAAGTTGATTAAACTCATCATCTCCACAAAACTCTCATTGTATTTCTCAGTATGGCAGCGTTTACAAACTGGTGTTTGAAGCGCCCAAGAATTTTTATCATTTGTTGTGCACTGTTAAGAAAAAACTTGGATGTACAACAGAATTTATAAAGTCCATGCACGATCACTAAAGCTTTACCTCATGTAGATTTGTCGACAGTATTGTTGTAATTACTCATAATTCATCATGGGGGCTACAGAGGTTACGCACTATAGCTTTAAAGCTAAAACAAGAACATTCGATGTTCATGATGAGGGATACTTTCTTAAGAGTTTATGCATTATTGTCAAATTATAATTTTATCTGTGAGTTTTGTCATTGCAAGCATTCCTGGAGTCATGTCATCCATTGTTGATACAAAGATATGGATTATAGATACAGTGAGTAAGGTGGTTTTAGCCATTATTTAGTGGTGACATTTACGAAATTGCAACGCTCTGAGTCTACTTTTACTTTTAGGAGAATTTATAGAAGCTACGGTGGCCTTTAAGGTTAAGAAGCTAGTTACTGAAGATGGCCTCATCCACCACTGCCTTAAGTAGCCTACTTCGTCTTCATCTTCCAACAGGTACATCTATATAGAAAACGTTTGTCCGTTCTGTGCCACTGTAGAAACTTGGCGTTGCAACATTGTGGCGCGCCCCGCTCCTATATAGATAATATAAAAGGCCATATCTAAGGTCATAATAGAAACAACAACTTTTATTTTCCAGCAATTATACACTATTAAAACCTAATTGTGAATCAACCTTGGATTAACTGTTGATCAAAAGTAATCTTCAGGAGATATTCACTTATTTTGACAAAAAGGGATTTTGACAACAAGCTGTCTCCACAATTACCGACTCCACCTTTAAAGGGTCAGGATGGAGATATGGAAGTGATATGATGTTAGTGTGATGTAGAGAGAGCGAGAGAGAAGGAGAGAGAGAGACAGACAGAGAGAGACAGAGATAGACAGAGACAGAGAGACAGAGAAAGAGAGGGATGGACCATGGCCAATGATCTGCAAGCAGAATAACTAAAGTAGAGAACACACACACACACACACACACACACACACACACACACACACACACACACACACACACACACACAGAACAGATGATATTCCATGAAGCCAGTTTCTCGCCTTAAAATGCGCGCATGAGCAGAGATACATAACCGCATATGAAGAAGAAGACAGTTACAGAGAAGAGCAGCAGCAGCAGTAGCCAGGTGGTATAGTCCATTTATCAACACGAGCCTATTCATTACACATTCCATAGATGTAGCCTACCAGCGGCTGGAACAGGAGATCAACGAGGCTTCGATGACAACCTGGAAACACCTAATTTTTGTTGTTGCAAATATGATATGGCAATTCAAGATGCTACAATAATAGCGGCGTGCTGAGGAGGACGCATGAATTAAAAAACAACCATCAAGAAGACACCTCACGTCTGCTACCTCGAGATCCCCTCATTAATGCGCTTAAACGGACGTGTGTGTGTGTGTGTGTGTGTGTGTGTGTGTGTGTGTGTGTGTGTGTGTGTGTGTGTGTGTGTGTGTGTGTGGAGGAGAGAGCGACTTGATGGACCAACGGAAGCCCCAATACCGTAAACCGTTGCTGTTTATTCTAATGGTAATCTGAGGCGCTAAATTGAGCTGAGGGTGGTGGTGAGTGAGGACCGGTGGTGGGCTGCCTGAGGAGGATATTATGGGCTGTGCACCCAGCATCCACGTCTCTCAGAGCGGCGTGATCTACTGCCGAGACTCGGACGAATCCAACTCGCCGCACGCCACCACCACCATCTCCCAGGGCAACGCGGCCACCACTCTGCACGGGCTGTTCATCAAGACCGATGCGGCCGAGAGCATCCCCTCCGTCATCGGCTACCAGAACAGACACTCGCGCAACAACTCCTACAACGACCGTAAGGAAAACAACAGCAACAGCAGCGGCGGAGGTGGACATATACGCATAGAGGCCGAGACGCAGACCAGCCACACCAGCGTCAAGGTATAGCCTCATTCATATACAGTGCAGTGTGTGTTTTTAAAGGTGCAGTCAGTGATTCTGGGGAGGCCGCCTAATGCTTGTTGTCAAAATCTTTTTTTGTCAAAATGAGTGAATATCTCCTACCTTTCTGCTACCAGTCCGTGTTAAAGACAGCCTAGTTTCTGTAAACAGACAGGATGCTTTATAGCTATGGTGGAGCCCCCTTTGTTTACATACCAAGCCTTCTGATTTCATGGGTGCTTTGATTACAAGTAGGCCTACAGTCCACTCCAGCGTCAAAGTAGATGGCTATGGTGTTATGCCCAGTGCATACCTGACGAAAAATGCATGCACCTTAGTTGTATTAGGGGAAACTAGCAGACATTGTAGACCTAATGAGTGGGCTATTAAAGGTGGAGTCAGTGATTCTGGAGAATGCTTTTTTGTCAAAATCCTTTTTTGTTGTTGTTGTCATAAACAGTTAATACCTCCTCATGATCCTATATCTGTCTAGGCCTACTGTGTGGGAAAAAAAAAACGTTAAAATTCAACGTTTGTTATGGTTGATCAGCTGCTTGCCATGGCGCTGGCTGAAACCAGAAACAGCAGTTTGAATAATTTCCTCTTTATTTGCTGTAAATGCTTTATGTAACTGTTTAATTATGTTCCCTCATTAAAAAAACAACATGTTTATTTTAGAGCAGGGGTGACGTCTACAGAGCCGCCTGCTGACACCTCCTGTGACAGTTATGAACAAAGCCACCTTCCCACCCCATTCCTACTCACATTGATTTAAGATTGTACCAAAAGATGCCTGTCATAAATTACAGATAGCTAATGTAATTTGGTTGTAAAAATGCTATGCAGTTAGCCATTGACAGCTTTAATCGTCAATAATGTGTCGTCATGTGCAATAGAATCTCCTGAATTTCGCTGCATGTTTTTTTTCCGAAAACAACAATAAATACAATTACCTTGCTGTACTTTAATCCCCTCATTTAGCATTTATACGATGTTTATGTAATGAAATATGTAGTTATCAGCAGATATGAGGACATTTGAAGTGTTTAATAAAGTACGATATGAGTTTACAACACTTACTAGATACCGTTACAACCATCTAGTCATTCATTATCTGTTTATAGACCAGTCTCCACTTAAGGCCCAAATATTTTGTTAAGGTGCACTATGTATCTTTGGGTGTGTCAGAGAAGTGAACATTTTCTAGGTTATATTCTCATAACTGAATTTAAAAACATTTCTTCACAGGAAAATGTGATCCCTGGAACACTGTTTGAAGTTAGAAAGTTTCCTGAAAAGTTACTGGTTCACTGCTGTTGTTTGCAGGGCCACCAGTTTTGTTTACCACCATATTCAAGTCGTATACGTTTGGTTCCGGGTGCTTTAAAAATTATTTTATTTTATTAAGTACTGTTTTACCATCAAAAGTTGTTGTATGAAGTAGACTTTTAATAACACACATTTTGCCAATAGTGCTTTAGGTGAAATTGTCCCAGAACATCCCCTTCTTTGCTTCATGAGGCAGTTCAGTCAAATGTGTCTAAAGATCTTGTTTACAGAGTGTTGTTTATTTATCTGTAAGTAAGTACAGCCCCGAGGCGCCAGTACCAACTTTTAAATATTTCTGAAACAGTCTCATTTTCCCTCTGATGATCATACAATAATTACAACAGCAAACTAATAATGCTATTTTTATATAATTTTTCTTATTGCCTTTGTCATGGGTACGCTCACCCAGGAACTACTTCTGGCGTAGTAAAAACACTACCGCTTTTGTCAAAAGGGGGTGCAAGAATGAACACAACCTGAAAGTTCCTCGGAGCATCTTTAAGCTGTTTGCAATAAATCTTGTTAAAAAATTTATTCTATTACAAAAATAATTTCAAGCGCTGCCATTTTTGGCTTCCATACATCTTTTATCTTAGGTGCACTTTTTCAATTTTTTTCATAAATTTTTTTACCTGCATTTCAAATCCTAGTGATAACACGTTTGCATGGGAAACTACACTCACACATGAACCTTGAGTTCACTTGAAAGAGGTCAAGAAAAGGTCAGGTTTCAGGATTGAACTTTTACACATGAAAATAATAATCCAGCTACTTTTTAATAAAGCTCATTACATCGTCATGGGAGCTTAACAAACCAAATGAATCATTCTTAATAAGTTTAAGCAGCTTTGCAGTTTTTTTTACAGTGTGGGAACCAGATCCTGAGTGTAAAGAAAACTGTATAAACTTGAGTTAGTTGTGTTCATGTGTTGTCATGGGGGAGCATGTGAACAGATAGTACTTCATATTTAGAATGGAACCCCAGAGGAGTTCGCTGTGTGTTTTCTTACCAAGTCCTGTAGCAGATGATCATGTCATCAGACCCTCAGAATGGATTAACCCTTTCAGAACAATTTTAAACAAACAGAATAGACACACTCCATAAGTATAACCTTTCGTTAAAGGCACAGTGTGAAAAGGGGAATTGGCTTAGATTCAGACTTAGAATAACAAACATTTATAATGTGTGTTTTAATTAGTGTATAATCACTTTATATTTACATAGGAGAGGGGCACGCCGCCATGTTGCACCGCCATGTTTTTCTAAAGTAGCACAGAACAGACAAACGTAACGGCCTTACACTTTTTTATAGACAGTATAGTGGGCGTCATGGGAGATGCACCTGTTGGAAGACGAAGAAAAAGTACTATAGAATAAATAACTAGACACATCTTCACCTCATCAATTGATATTGTGGTGGCAGTGGTTGATGATGCCATCTTTAGTTACTAGCTTCTTGTCTTTGAAAGCCCCTGTAGCTTCTGTAAAGGGAGGGGTTAGCAAGGGAGCGTTGCAATCTAGAATATCCCTATGATGCCTCTAAATACACACTGCATCTTTATATTTAATTTGAATAAATAATATGTTTTTAACCCTTGGTTTAATAAAAAAATGCCATATTTTACAATTTTTTCTTTTTTTAAATATTTTGTGATTAGTATAATTCTGAACTGAGCTTCGAGGCTCTTCCGGTCCCATGCTCTCTGATTCTCACATTTCATTAATTTTCTGCAAATACTTATCTCTTGTGTCTCCTGATAATATTGGAGAAAAAATTGGCACCATATGAGCCACTGCATTGAAATCATAGAACTCATTGCAACACATTAATAATATTTATCTTCAGCAATTCAATACCTTTAACAGATGTGTGCCTTTAGTTTAGAGTGGCTGGTCGTGTGTGATTATGTGTTTATGTGTGTGTGTGTGTGTGTGTGTCAGCTGGTCCTCTCTATCACTTAGGACCGAGAGTTGATCAATGATAGCATTTATTATTAAAACCATCTGCTTTTCCCTGCAGGATCATGATAATCTTCTCTGTGTGTGTGTGTGTGTGTGTGTGTGTGTGTGTGTGTGTGTGTGTGTGTGTGTGTGTGTGTGTGTGTGTGTGTGAGTGTTTATTCAAGTCATTTGTTTACCCCTCTGGTCAGTTCGGCAGTGGTGTGAACACATGGGAAGTGGCTGATGTTGGTGTCGAGTTAGACATCCCTGCAGGGCGTCCCATAGACAGACAGCTACTTATAAGAACATATTCAGACCGGAGCATAAATTCAAACTTTCACAGCATATCGCTTAGACGTTCAAAAGTTCAGAGATCATGTGCTAGGTTCTTAATCATATTTAATGGTGAAATATGTTCTCATTTTGCATTAAAACTTCTTTAAAATGACATATCTATGTTTTCGAGTTGTGTGAGAGCAGGAATGTCATCTCAGACTATGAAGTGGAAAATATCTTAAATGTTGGACTGGGACGACTGTTTACATGCAAAGTAGTTCCTGTAGGTGTGTGTTTACACGCATGCCATCTCACAGGAGCAAAGTCGGGAATTTATTTATTATGCACAGTGTTGTTTCCGTGCTCTTTTTTTGTTAGTTTTGTAATGTAGCACATAAGAACGAAATGATCATATCAATCAAAAGCGGTCCTAAAACATTTTCGGAGAATTTACAGAAGCTACGGTGGCCTTCAAGGACAATAAGCTAGTTACTAAAGATGGCATCATCCACCAATGCCTCAATTCTTTCCGCAATATCAAGTGATGAGGTGAAGATGTATTCAGTTATTTATGCTGTAGTACTTATTTGTCTTCTTCTACTTTGCACAGTCTCTTCAGATGAGACCAGGGCTTGTTGCAAGCACTGGGATTCATATAAACACTGAGGCCTGCTGTTAAAGGTGGAGTCAGCGATTTTGGAGAATGCTTGTATCTCCTCATGATTACCTACATGTCCATGTGTGTGCGCGCTGAAAAAAAATGCAGAATTAATATACAGACTAGGCTTTGTAAATGGGGTTGTCGCAAACTACGTTGGGGCCCCTTTGTAGCATAGGCTGTGTATTAACACCAGATTCTTTTCAGCACACATACAGTACAGACAGGTTGCAGATCATGAGAAGACTGATTTTTACAAGCATTCTCCAGAATCGTTGACTCTACCTTTAACAAAGACAATTAATGGACGATGACAGCTTAAATCAAATCAAACATGAATCATATAACACTTCCAGGTGGTTGCCTAAACAGATGAGAGTGACATAATGCCTAGGTTTAGAAGATTAAGCCCTGCACTGAAGGCCACATTAACGTCATACTGTATCATTTCTGATTTCTAAACAGATTTTCGAAGGAAAAGCCACACGCAAGGTCAAGTCTAGTTGAGAGACACACTCTCTCGTTGCCACTTGTTCAAAATGATTAGACATTGGCCTATACAGTGTATACAAGTCTTTTCTGTTCTCCGGCCATAATGTAAACCAACTTGTCATCTTTATAATCTAACATCATTGTAAACAGTTAAAAACACCTTCAAAAGATTACATTCAAACATACTGTAACTTTGTTAAGGTTTATTGCATTCTGAAGTATAAACTGCTCTATTAAAATGTGCGCTGAAATAGCTTGGGCTAGGCCTCCTCAATGAAAGCAATGTTAAATCCGTCTCATAAACAATGTGTATGCGGTGCAGTATATGCGATGATATGATGTACCTGGGCTCCACTAAGCCATTATGGGTTTATTTATACAGCCCTCTTTGTCAGAGCCAAAATTACAAAGAGCTTTGCAGAGACAATAGAGTTAGCAGAGGAAGGCAGCGCATGTTAGCAGTAATTAGTTGAATACCTACATGTGGGTCCGTTTTCAAAGTGTGAGGTGATGGAGAGTTGAAATGGGAGGGGAGAGCAGTCAGGCTTGGGGTGAAAGCTACATGTGAATGCTGGTGTTGGTATTGTGGCCGTTGATTTGGGCAACAAAATAAAACTTTCTTAATGCAAGTATTAATATTGTGTTTTCAAGCACTGGTACATTTTTGGCTATGTCGCTTCAATTAAAATGTGTTCTTTCATATTAGTATATTTAAAAGGACCAACATTTACATTAAGGTGTTTATTTTACTAAACCTCGTCTGTTTGCGTATGTATATTTTCTCCAAAACAACCATCTTTACCGGCAAATATCTCAACATTCTTTTTTTTTTTAGTACTCTGAACCAAAGATCTCAACTTCTAAAGCACTTACAGTACATCAACTAAACTTTCCATAATCATTCTTAGCTCCATTTTGAAGGTTAATACACAACATAAAATAGTGATTTTCCCCCCTGTCCTGATCTCCAAACCAACAAGCAAACAGTGAAGTACTGAATTTATTAATGACAATTTAACCCAAGACTTCCTCCATCATCCTCTCCGGTGTGTGATCTCTCTCCAAGTTGTTGTCTCAGTAGCAGTGCTGATGACTGAGCTGTCCACCCCCCCCCCCCCCCCCCCGTTCCTACCGCCTTCCTTCCTGTTCTGCTTCACATCTGGCTGCGTCCTCCGCAGTCCTCAAACTTAAACACAATAACTCATTTTCTCATGAACTTCAACTCTCTAGGAGTCTGTCATTTTGGAACACTCAGCAACTATGATTCTATGATGATTCAGAATCACCACAACAGATATTCCTCAGTACTGACTTTTTGGATCTCTGTCAACTCTTACTCCAAGTACCTGAAATGAATTAACAGTATCCAACAACGATACCTTTTTCTATATTGGCAAAATTGGCGGTTAGTATTTTAGGATCGCTTCAGGGTCGCAATTACCCTGACTATTGAATTGAACAAGCTGTAAGGGTGACATCATCTTACTCTTTTCATCTTGCTCTCAATAGTTAAGTTATCTTTATTAGTCAAGGCTCAGAGCACAGTGTCAGCCATAGTACAGCGTCGCTGGAGCAGTTTGGGGTTAAGTGTGTTGCTCAAGGACACAATGGTAGAGATGGTGGGCATGATATGTAATACCAGCCAATTTTTTGAGGACTAGTGGGGCCATTGGAATAATTATGGCATGGCACCCATTCATTTTCAGGTGCTGGAATCAGGCTCCGATTGTTAGTATTTTAATCTGTACTCGGTAGTAGCGAATTTGGTCAGTATGCTTATAAATTCAGGAATCACTAATACACTACTGACCCTTAGTGGAGTTTGGTCACTTGATTTTAAACACATGTTTTGTGTCATTCCCTGAAATGACTGATGCTATCCTTTTTGGGGGGGATAAAATTCTAGCTAACCATGCTGGGATACTTCCAGTCAGTCAGTCAGTCACCACTTTGTTGAGCTCCCCATCAATTGTCTTTACGGGAATATTTTCACGGTCAAGCAGCTCCGGGAAGAGTTGTGTTTGCTTTACCGGCACACAGACATAAACAGCCTTCACACCTGCTTCCTGGTAACTGTCAGCTCTCTATGCTGTGTGTCCCCCATGATACATTTTTGTTTATGGTAGTAAAAAAAAAAGGCAAGACTTTGATTAGGATCTGCCAACACAAGATCCCTTCACAAAGGGGTTGAGACATATTATAATATGTTTTTTTAAATGTCAATAAAAATTTATTTTTTACTTTTTTCACCTGTTTGAAGGGAGTGGGAAATACTGTATATTCACATACTGCTGTCCAATCGGAAATGAGCAACCTTTACAGTAAATCCATTTGCCACATGCGCTGTCATATGCAACTAACTCGGCTCTATGATACCAATGGAGAGTGTCTGTGTGTGTGCATGCATGCGTGTGTGGGTTGTGTGTGCATTTCTAAGTCTTTGCTTTCAAGTGAAGGTGTGTGGTCATGTGTGCTGAAGGGGATAAAAAAGGAAGTACGGTGAAATATAATTATATACTTACTTGATTTGATCCTTTTTAAAATGATATTGTATTATGGGCGCCACATAAAAACAGACTTTAACTTTCAAGTAACTCGCCATCATTGCCTTAAATATGTTTCATGACAGGTGACAGGTAATATGTGTAAACCTTTTATAGGCTGTAATGTATTTGTACAGTGGGTGTTTTGAATGATATCATGTTTTTTATGCTGATACAGTAAATGCTGCATTTTGTTGATACATGTTACCCAGAATAATTAGTTTTTTTCTTTGCGTGTGGCTACTCAAAAGTGCTTAATAATGTTTGTGGTTGGTATATTGGCATGTTACGATTAGACGTGGTGTGAAGTCTGTCCACCTTTTATACCTAGTGACTTACTATTGACACATAATTACAGTATGTTATGTGGTTGAGTCACCAGCTCCTGTGTGTGGCAATGCATTATTATGGAGCGTGTGTCTCTTGTGGAATTAACTGAAATCCCCCGCTTATACCTCTCCTCTGTGTTTTTGTGGATACCTTATGTATTTTTCCTTACGGCGAGACACTGCTGGTGAATGGGGTGAAATTCAAACCCTATAGATATCAACATCACATTTTGGCAGTTGATTCCTAACATTAAACAGTTTTTTATGTATGTTTTTAAGAAAGTAATCTTTCATAAATCCACTGAACAACATATGAAAAAGTATTGAAAAAAAGATGGTTGTGTACCAGAAATATGCAGGTGCAAACAGACTAGTATGAAAAAATACATGTTATGGAAGCAAAATATCCACAAAATTCCATAATTATGGGTTGTCCACTATGATACACGACTGATTCATTGTTTGGTGTAGCATGTCTGTGTGTTTATGTGTTTGTGTGTGTGTGTGTGTGTGTGTGTGTGTGTGTGTGTGCATATGGTCGAATGGTTTCACATTTAACCGAAGTGCTTGTCCTCACTAGAATGACGCATTGGGCTTAAGAGGAGACACACAGACACATACGTAGATACCTACGGATGTGATGCTTCTGCTTAAGGATTATCCACGTAAACCTGTGAGTGCAATCAGTGGTGGCTGTCTGCTAATTCCCTTCTAAGATGTTGTCTGGGGATATCCCTGCTCCGGGCTTCTCTAACACTTCATTTCAATATCTGCGTCTACACAGAGTAGGACAGGAGCAAGATCTGTAGGGGAATTTTGGTATTTAAAAAAGAGTCGAATTTTGTTTTATACCATTTTTGTTTGGAAAATACTTTGTCGTATGGTTCAATAGACTCTTAAAAGGGATAGACAGGTCGCGCAAGAAACAAAGCAATGTGCCAATATGCTTTTGGAGGTCAACGGTAAAATGGTAAGAAGTGTTCATAGCTTTTTGTAATGCTTTGTGTGTGTTTTATGTGTGTGTGTGTGTATATGCTATACGTTTGTGACAGCAATTCTCACGGTCTCTTTCTGTTTTGCCCGGCAGGTTTCGGCCACAGAAGAATGTGTAGGACCCATGAGATTGACTCAAGAGCCAATTCAGGTAAGAAGAGCAAAAAAACAGGCTTTGATCTGGAATGGTACTGCTTTTTGTGATATTTTGATAAGGATATTTTATCCAAATTCTAAGAGATGATTAAAAAAAAATAGTTCTGTGTCCAGTGAGTGCATCCTGTGTTTTTGTTGTCTGTACTATAACTTAGATAATGTTTTGATATTGCTCTTGGTCAGGTTGACATTTTCTATATGTGTGATTAATCCACAATCATTTGGTCTAGTTCAGAAGGCATCAGGGTCTTTAAATATCTTGTTTTGTTCCAAGAAATTTTTTTTTTAAATAGTAGGGGAAAAACAGTCACTTAGACCTCCTGATTTGATAACTGGAACTGCATTAGGTTGGGAATGGTTTCGCTTAGCTATTGTTAGCTATGTTTACATGAGCTAATATAATGCAATCTTAAAGGACTAGTCCGTGCTCAAACAATAGTCAGGTGCCTTTTAATGAAAGCAGGGCTGCAACTTTCATGATTTTCACTTCCCATGTTATCTCCTTTTCTTATCATTCCTAAGAGATTCCTTTATAATTTGATTCTGATGTAAGGGATGGCGGACAAAATCCTGATTCCTAGAATGTTTTCAAATGTTTGTCAGAGGCTACGGAAAGCACAGTGGGTCAAATTAAAAAAAATTATCTTTCAAACTATCTTCGTTCTTAGTACAACATTTCTGGTATCTCATCTTGCCAATCAAAACCCTTGGGAATATTGCGAGGTCAGTTCAGGTTGAGGGATTGTCTGTGCTCATCCTCATTCTTAAAGGGTTAGGCCATGTGCTAGTTAGATTTATCCTTACGCAACATAGAAAATAAGAGTGCTCTGGGGTTATCAGCTTTTGAGACGCAGGTACAACAAAGAATTGCTCGGCCTCAGCTTCTTTATTGGGTGCTTGGTTTATTTGTTTTGATTTAATTTGCTTCGGTTTGAGGTGTTAAAGTTGGAAGAAAAACGCCAAGGGTTTTCTGAGTTCAGCTGAGTTCCTGTTCCAGTGTAGTGACGTCAAAGGCATGGCCATAACATCACACCAGTGTTGGGTAGTTACTTGTTACTGTAATATATAACTAAATAAATAACATTACTTTACCCAGTAATAAGTAGTTTACAAGCACAGTAAACATTTAAAAAGTTAGTAAAACTCTAACATTCAAGGCAAATGTCCTTCATAGATTTTTGAGAACCAGAACTCTTAAGTATTAACAAAGACAATTAACTATATATAAACAAATCCTTCTGTAATTACCTACAGAATAATACTTAATAATAAAGATTTTGAGTTTAGTTGATGTAAGGGCTTTAGAAGTTGAGATTTGTGGTTCAGAGTATTGAAAAAAAAACTAATGTTGAGATAATGGCCGTTAAAGATGGTTGTATAGGAGAAATATACAATAAAGGTTTAGTTACATGCCTTAAAACTATACACTTAATATACATTTTGGACCTTGCATTTATACTAGTATGAAACAAGACATGTCATGGAACTAAAATTGCCAAAAAAGAATAAAATCAAATAAAATCGACCAGTGCTTGAAAAAAACAATAGTGTCTCTACTTAAGTAAGTAATCATTAAAGACTAACTTATTACACTTTCTGGGTAACTTGCCCAAAACTGTATCACACACCAGGGATCTGTGGCAGTGTGCAGGTGGACAGACCCTTAGCTTTATTAAAAATCCTTCTAAGAACTCGTCCTGTGCCCCATAAAAATAACCCTTAAACTGCTCTCCCAAAGCGGACGACTAAAGTTGTACCTTGAACTTCCAACCTCCTTCCTTGCTTAATTTCTTCCCTGGGAATGGAGAGATGAAAAGAGAGAGATAAAATACTGAGCGAGAGAGTTATATAATGTTGATTTTATTCCTTGACATTTACGGTTACTACGTCACAGCCTTGGAGAGTGTTTAAAGTTTAAAGTAACACACATGTTGTATAGGCCTATGTTGTTATATTTCCCAAATGTGTACAATATAAATATAACTTTTTTTATTATTCTGCTATTTTAAACTTTGTTTTTGTGGGGCACTATTTAGAATATTTATTGGCTGAAGGTAAGAGTCAGCATTTCTGGAGAATGCTTGTTGTCAAAATCAGTGTTTGTCATCATCAGTGAATATCTCCTCACGCCATCCCCCCCCCCCCCCCCCCCCCAAACTGACAAACTGAGAATTAATGAAAAGATCAAGGGTTAACACAAATCATTGATGTTCCCCCGACTCTCGTAACTTGGTTTATTTTGGTCATTTTTTCTGTAGTAAAAATAACCCAGCCACAATAACATGCAAACTGAAGCCTGCCATCAAAACATTGCGCTTCGACCTTGCCTCTTGCTTTTATATCTGTTGTACCCACGGTTGTTTTCATACCGAGGCTCCGTCGATGTGACTTCACTTCTGGTGTGCACTGGATTGTGGGTCAGAATCGGCCAAATAGCATACTGATTTCAACACTAGAAATCTCGGCCAGATGTAGTAGAAATCCGGTTATCTTTAAGCATACTAAATCTGACCCTTAGAATTGGGACATCTTAAAACTTTTTTCAACCAAACTAAAAAGCAGAAAGTATGAGTATTGGAACACAGGGATAGTCATAGGGGGAAAAAATCCAATC
Source organism: Hyperoplus immaculatus (assembly GCA_949357725.1). Classification (NCBI taxonomy): domain Eukaryota; kingdom Metazoa; phylum Chordata; class Actinopteri; order Uranoscopiformes; family Ammodytidae; genus Hyperoplus; species Hyperoplus immaculatus. The sequence continues at coordinate 23,396,423 of OX442365.1, forward strand.
CAATAGCACCTTTCCGTGCCTCCAAATGGCATCTACTCTTTGAGGTCAATGAGCTCTTACTTAATATTTTATACAACGTTTCCCGAAAGTGTATGTTGCGTAAGAGCATTACACCCTTAAGTCCTGACACAGGATTTCCGATGGCCCTTCTATGTAGGCCTATCAGGTACAATCCAATACGCTCAGCATGTGTTACGCTCACACAGATAAACACTGCCCAAAGCTAGTTCGCCGGAGGACACTCCACTGTGTGTTTGGGGGAATCTCCTGGAACAGTCTGCTGGGTGTGGAAACATGGAGGATTAACCTCAGAACTCTGACGATGTGACGCACCTCGAAGGCAGCAGCAGTCAGGGTTTATAGCGGTTGTAATTAACTACACGGGGATTCCTCTCAAACTATGACGCTGATAAGTCAATGTGCTGTTTGTGTGGCTTAATATACAGTTAAATTCCAAATTGAATTTCTTGTTTTTAGATACTTTATCTATAGATTTTCAGAAGATATACACACAAACATTAAGGCAATCTAGTAGTTACTAAATTATAATTTTTTCAACTTAAAAAAAGCTAGTAGTTACTATATAGGCATATAGTAGTTACTGCAGAACTGTGTAGAAGTTACTACAATTTTGTGGACCTTACAATGTACGGTTCTAAGTTTTACCGGAATATCTTATTGCAACCTCTCGAATTTCCTGCTTCTCCTCTATCTGTCTAGCATCTAAATGGGTTCAGACATATACGTTGGCGGCTTGATGGACCGCAGCCGTATGTGTTTAAAATGTATTTGACTGTGGACTGGGAATGATCAAAACCCTTCACACAGTCAGACATGCAGAAGTCCATGTGGTCCAAACTGTGCTTCATTTTTCATTCCTTTCACACAAAATGCATTCAGCGACCACACATTTACCCAACTTCAAGAGCTCTTTTCCCATTCGTACACAACTATCTGCAAAACAATGTATATTCTAGGCCAATAGTTCAGTTGCTAAGACAGTGTTTGATCTGCATTCAAATCAAAATGTTGGATTTCTGCATTTTACCCTTATTGAAATGTATTGAAAATCTCAGAAGAATCAATAACCAATATGTAAAATCAAATGAACTGCAAAACCGTAAGACCAACAACTGCGCCTCCTAGAGCAAGGCTTTTTTTTTTCGTTTGGTGACATATATTTGGGTTTGCAGGGTCAGATATGTGTGCAGTGGGCAGCGTCCCCGGGTTCGACTGGGTATCCGTGTGTGTGGAATTTCACGTGTTAACACCATGGTTACACAAAGCAGTGCCATGGTTACACAAGCCAGCACGGGATCAAAGAGTGTGGACCTTTCACACACACTCACCAACACTAGCTCATTTTCTACTTCTGTCCTCCTGCTTTTTACATCTTCGCTGCTGCTATTTCTGTTCTCGTTCCCATATTCCAGTTTTTCTGTCGGGGCCCATATCTGTCCGTTTACTGTGTGTGCGCTGAAAAAAAAATCTGATGTTAATACACAGCCAAGGCTCTGTAAACTGGATATATACAAAGGGTGTTACATTGACAAAAGGAGCTGCGAGGCCAACCGTAGCTAGCAACATGCCAGTTTACAGAGCCTGGGCTGTGTATTACTGTAACACTGGATTTTCTTTCAGCAAACACAGTACAGACAGATAGCAGATCGTTAGGGGATATTCACTGATTTTGACAAAAACGTGATTTTAACAACAAGCGTTCTCGTTATCTTACCGCTGACTCTCCAACATCAATGAAAGACGACAAAAAGAAATATCTTGCAATGAGATTTAAATTATTACCATCTCTAGGTGTGAAGGACTATATTCCAGATTTTAAAACAATATAGCCTATAGGACATGTTTGGAATCATTTTTTATAGTTTTCTCTCTCTCTCTCACTCTCTTTCTCTCTCTCTCTTCTACACCTCCATGCACTCTGTCACTCTATCCTTTGTTGTTCCTTCGAGGGTGTCAGGAGGTGATGCTGCTGAGTACTGTTGGTTCTGGACGCAGACCAGCTGCCTGTGTCTGTGTGTGTGTGTGTGTATGTGTGTGTGTGCGTGCCTGTGTGGGTGTGTGTATGTGTGTGTGCGTGTGTTTTTCCTCACCACTGTAGCAAAGGTTGGACGGTGCGTTTGTGGTCAAAACACAGCGTGGGATCAAATATACACGAACACTGCTCACGTCTCTCAGTGTGAAACAAAGCTTTCATTAGTGATTTATTTTGCCGCTCAGTTTTATCCAAGGTAGTATATTCACAGCAATGATTCCTTCTGCTTTTAAAGGCCCACTGTTAAACATGTGTGAAACAATTTACATTATATATTGCTTATGGCTGAATGGGTAGCAATGTAATTTAAACTTTGGAAATATGGTGTCTCCTTAATGATCAAAAATAGTCTACCCGCATAAGGAAGGTGGATTGTAAAAGGTTTTTTGGCAATGAGTTCTATTCACAAAGTTAAAATATTCCTGTTCTTAAAGAAAGCGTTTTTTTTTAGATTCACCAGTTTTATTGAGTCCCATAATAATCATCAGTAACCTTGGTAGCGCTGTTAGCTCTGTGTCAGAAGTTTAAACTACAGCTGAAGTCTGCTTCTCAGACGGCTGAATGTCCTGTAGTCTGGATAGTGAATGTAATGTGGAGCTACTAGCATGGATATTCTGTAATTACCACCATAGTAACATCACCGTCTCTCATTCTGTCCTGTCTCTCTGCTGTAGGTCTTGCTGGTGTTCGCTAAGGAGGACAGTCAGAGCGATGCGTTCTGGTGGGCCTGCGACCGCGCCGGCTTCAGGTGTAACATCGCACGCACGCCCGACTCTGCCGCCGAGTGTTTCCTGGACAAACACCACGAGATTATAGTCATCGACGCACGCCACTCGCGCTACTTTGAGCCCGAAGCGGTGTGCCGGTGAGACAAACCTCTGTGTGTGTGTGTGTGTGTGTGTGTCTGCTGCAGCTGTTTGGTTGTCTCCTCCTAAAAATATTGTTTAGTACCCCTTTAAAACCTGACAAGTCAAATAATAGTCAGAAAATTTAAAAAGAAAATTGATATTGAGAAGATAATTGGAGAATATTGACAAAATGCAAAAAAAAAAAAATGCATTTAAATTTTTTTGTGTGACACTAAATGCATTTAGCTGTAAGCTGTCCTCGGTTGCATAAAAGACGTAAAAAACATCTACATTATAAAAATGTATAAGATTTCAGAAAATATATCAAATATGATATACAGCAGGCATTATAGGGTTAATTGAAAAGTTTTGGTAAATTAATAACTTTATTGGCTTCTATCTGGGGAGTTACATGAGAAGATTAACACAGCTAAAAGCCAACACTGGAAAGAAAGGGACACAGTGTTCCTGGCTCTTTCAAAAGGCCAAACAACCAATATCTCATTCCCCTTACTGTTCCATCTTTACGCTAAGCTTAGCTGACTTTAGCTTCATATTACCTGCAAATAGACAAGATAGTGGTATCTATAATTTAATCTAATTCTCTACAATAAATGCTTTTGTCAAACCTATTCCTATGAGTAACCAACTGCACTGGAAAAACTGAAATCTGGCTTCTCTTCAGTGACCAACATGCACCTCTGACATTTAACAACATGTTTAACTAGGACGTATTGTGCCAAAATGCTCATAGAATTTCTCCAACAAAAAAAAATCCTTAATTTCAATCAATATTCTTAAAGTATGAGATTTCTACCTTAAATGATATAAATGACCACAGTTCAGTCTAGTCGAATAGCCTTAGTACACTGTAGTGGAGGGCTGGTTGGCGCCATCTGGTGTTCACTGTAGGCATAGGAGGCGTCATATCTACATTCAGTGATTTGCCCTGAATAGGAGATGCATTGGATAGTGTATGTCACAATTTATAAGAGGCAACTGAAACAGATTGGCGGTTAAGTGAGCCTCAACTGCAACATTTTCTGTTGATTTGAAACTCCAAACGAGTTGACACAAAGTTGATTAACCTCATCAGCTTCACAAAACTCTTGCAATGACATTTAAATACTTACCAATCTCTGTTTCTCGGCAAACAACTAATAAAAGCAGGATGTTCTTTTCCTGCTTTTTTTTAACATCCACAAACAAAGGCCTTGTGTTAGGGGTGGTGCTTTGGGGATTCCCACCGATCAAAGTGTTTTCATGTGTGTGTCTCATGGTTGATGTACTGCCTGTGTGAATACCTTCTAGGCATCATGCAACTACTGTACAAGGACCTTTTTATAGTTGGTTAAACAGCCTTTTCAGTTTGAAGCTGGTGACATGCTGTGTATTTGTAACTTTCAGCTAAGACTGCTCTTGTGCACTGTGAAAATAAGTTACGAAAATGAACATTTTCAAAGCAAATGTCTGCACTAGATTTTTAAGGCTAAAACTGAAACATTTCAAGTGTTAAGGCAAACTGATTATATTTGTCCAATTATCTCTTGTTGAAATAACACATTATCATATGTAATGTAACTTCAAGTTTGGAGTACTTCAAACTAAGATATCCAAAAAGTACAAGTTGTGCCAATTTATTACTTCTTGTTCAGAAAGTTGTATCAGACGTTTTTAGAACGACTTGGTTTTGTTTGTTTTGTGTACGACATAAAATTAGTTGGCACAACTGTTATTATTTTAAATTCTTAGTCTGTAAAACTCGAAATTAGATTGTGTTTACACATGAAAATGCATTTTCATTACATATAAATGAAGTTATCTCAATACAAAATTGTTAGTTATAAATCTAGCCAGTTTTCCTGTCAAAAAGTTGACATCAAAACTCAAAAAATATTGTGAAGAAAGTTGCCTTAAAACATTGAGTTTTGTATGTTTTTCTGTCGTGATTTGCGCAGACTTGTGGCAGTAGTTATTGTTAGACACAGCAGCACTAGCCCAGGCAGACAGAACATCCTGGATACATTAAAAGCCACCAAGAGTGATTTATTATAAGTGCTTCATTATTTCCAACTCTTAAGGAACAGATCCATTCGTCTCAACTGTCTCCTGATCACCACAGTTTTGGCAGCTGCTGTTTGTCCTGCGCTCCTTCGCTAACCCTCCCATGCCACTTATTTTTTTTTCTTTTCTTCTTTTCCTCCCTCCCTCCATCACTGTCTCAGGGCTACTACAGAGTCTGGACAGTGTAGACAATGCTTGGTTTTAAATCCAGTGCTTTCAAGGTCTGAAATATGCTTAAAAAATCTTAACACATGACTGAAAAAGGCTGGATTCTCTCCATATTGACCAGACAGGACAGTCAAAAAAGTAGTGTCTAGCTTACACAAAAAATATCAATATCTTTGTGCTGACTTAGACACATTATTGAAAATTACATTCAAATGTTTTTTTTAATTGATTGATATTTTCTTATTACAAGTTAGTCTTTTGTATATCTATATTTTTTATAGAAAATCCATGTGTTTTCTTCAATAGCTTTAATAGGTGATTTTCAATACACATTATATGAATACCCTTCCATTAATTTTCATTTTTCATTTAACTTTTATTTATCCTCCAGAGACCAATTGAGGGGTGACCCTCATTTACAATGACGTCGAGTTCAAACAAATTCAAAGGAAAAACAAACAATACATAAACAATGTTCAATGCAAATACATCAAATACACAACAACAGGTGAAGAGAAAAACAATTGAAACATTTACACAGTGGTGAAGAGTGGCAGCAATTAAAATGAAATGGGTGAAAGTACAATATAGCCTAATTAAAACAGTTACAGGTAGAGTTTGGCAGATTTAAGATAGTTTGTTTAAATCGGTTAGAGGATATGAAGGTATTTAGTTTAATTTGTTGCTGTAAGTTGTTCCATTCAACAGATAGGGATATTAATGAAATCATAAGAATGTTCTATTTTCCAGTTATAGTATATTTAAAGCTGTGGTGTACTTGGAAAAGTTGAACTTTTATCTTTGAAAGTGCTGGGAAAGTGCTTAAATTTTACTCTTTAGAAAGATGAATGAACCCTGCTGTCTCTTTTGGCTCCTCCAGCCATGGGCCGTTTTCCCATCTGCCTTGCCAACAGTGTGGTTGTGTGGCCCTAAACCTCTGAAGCAGTAAAAAAGCACTAAAAAGGTTATTTTTGCGGCAATGACATCACCTACCAATGTGCCCACATGTTTACTCTGTATACCTGAGTCCAAGCCATTTATCATGAGCCCAAAGTGTGAATGGAGTGAACTCATTTCGAAAGTCCCACACACTTTCTAATCCGGGTCTGTTTAAATTCACAGGTTGATACGCGCCACAAAGCCAGCCGAAAACACAGTAATTCTAGCCGTTGTGCCACAAAAGTAAGTATGAGTTTTGCCTTCTGAAGATTTACATTTTTCATATATTTTTCATGGTATGTTTTTTTATGTGATTTTGCCTCATCTTAAGTCTTGATCTGTAGCATTATCAGCAATCATAAAAAACAAATGTTATTATTTATTATAAGGTTGAAAGTTGAGCATTGTTTAGTGTAGCTAAAGGCGAGATAGGGTAAAAAATGTAACCTGTAGATATATCATGAAACGTTGCCAGTTGATTACCAACATTAAAACAATTATTTTTTGTTTTACACATTTGGCAATATCTCACTTGTTATGCATACATTTGCAAATCTTTAAAAAACAAACAATTTAGATGTTAGATAAATACTCCCTGAACTGGTGGGGTAGACACTGAGCGTTGCAATCTAGAACTATCACCACTAGAAGCACCAACACAATACACACAATGCACCTTTAAACAACATAGTTTTACATATAGGTGAAGATGCTGCTACAAGTATGTTTTCTGAAGACTGATTGTATTAAGCACTTTGAGTGGCTTTGTGTCTGAATTGTGCTATATAAATAAACTTGCCTTGCCTTGCCTTGCCTATTGTTTATTGTCTGTCATCCTACAGACCTGCGGACCAGGACGAGCCATCCGTCCTCCCTCTCCTCTGTGCTGGGTTTAGCAGAGTACGTTCAGATATGTTTAGAACTCACTCAATGTGTTTTCCTTGTCTGTGATAGATGCTTTTTATTGTGGATCCCTTAAGAGGCTCTAGACACTTAAATAGCAGCATGTTGCCAGATTTGAAAGAGGCACTTATAGGTTGTAAGTACAATGCTACTCAGCAAAGAAAATCCTTATTCATTATATTATATTCTTCACTCTGCTCTCTCTCCTACTCCTTCAAACACATCTTAATCTGGTTTGGTTTTCCAGAGGTTTATAGAGAACAGCAGCGTGACGGCCTGCTACAATGAGCTCATCCAGATTGAACACGGAGAGGTGCGCTGCCAGTTCAAACTCAGGTATGGAGGAAATAAGAAAAAAAATGTTTTAAAGGTCACATATAGTGCTCATTTTCAGGTACAGAATTGTGATTATGGTTTCTACTGTTTTCATGGTGTGGTGTCCAAAAAATTGCGTTTTGCTATAGGTGACCTTTAATTGACACCCTAACAATACAATCATACATACACATAGACACATGTCACTAATCCTGAGCTGCTGTATATTCCTGTGCAGGGCTTGTAACTCTGTCTTCACTGCTCTGGAACATTGTCAAGAGGCCGTGGAGATCACCAGTGAGGATCATATGATACAGGTAGGGAGAAAACAGACACTGTATACATGTGTACGCAATGAGTCCGAAGGAATATCTTCTACTCTATACGACAAGAATGTTATTTTAGGTCTCAAATAAATATGAGACATGATACACTGTGTCTCAATGAGAGTACCTGCCCTGTATGAATAAAGGTTCAATAAAATTAAATAAGAGAAAACAATGAAAAATAATAAAAGTAAAAAATCTATTTCAAAGTAATTTATGTGTGACTCCATGTGCAATGTACATAATTGTGTCAATTATTATACTTTATAATATAATTATAAACTGATGGGATTTCTCAACAATAATACAAATTTAGAATATTACTAGACTCTGACATCATCCTTGTTCCTTCCCTCCCAGTATGTGAACCCGGCGTTTGAGCGTATGATGGGTTACCACAAGGGGGAGCTGATCGGGAAAGAGATGACTGAACTTCCCAAGAGCGACAAGAACCGAGCCGACCTGCTGGACTCCATCAACACCTGTATCAAGAAAGGAAAAGTAAGCTGCTGCACGTCTCTGGATAAACATCTACAAATATGTAAAATGAACTACATTATCTGAGTTTTTTATTAGTTGATTATATCTTGCCGAAGATCCCTTTAAATTTTTACTTTGCTTATTCGTAAAAAATTGTGTCCTAGTGCTTTTGTCCAAAGTGGGTGCAATAATTAACACAAACTGAAAGTTATTTGGATCACCTTTAATTGATTAAAAAATGTATTAAAAAAAATTAAATTACATCATACTGTATCATTGCCTAAATGTGATTTTTTTTCTGTCTATGAAGGAATGGCAGGGCATTTACTATGCCAGAAAGAAGTCCGGTGACAGTATACAACAACACGTGAAGATAACACCTGTCATTGGTCAAGGAGGGTAAGTTTAACCCGCCAAATAGTGTTCACTGTATATTTCAAAGATATTAGAAATTAAATCCCTGCACTAACGGACTTGCATTTCACTTGCATCAGGAAAATTCGTCATTTTGTAGCCATCAAGAGACCGCATGCTGATAACAACAATCAGGTGAGTAAAGTGAAAATTTCATTTATTATACCAAAAACTAACCATTTGCCTCTAAATTCTTTCTTCCCTTTTTATGTTTAAAAAGAGTAACTTTCAGGTTTTGATCATTCGTACTATATAAAAATAGCATTCTGTCCATTCTGAGTGTCCAAGGGTGCAATAAGATTTTGGTTGAAAAGAAAAACAAGAATCATATGAGGAAGGAGGCAGACCTTGGTTCACATTTTAGTAAGAATCGTGCAGTGCCAAAAGATCTTGATCTGATTGACTCATCTAAATAGCTGAGGAAAAAAATGCTAACCTGAACTAACCATTCTTTGTCTGCACTATATAACCAAGCCCGTAACTAACAGTGTCTGATTTACAGGCTCAAAATGATAAATCCGTAGCTAACTTGCAAAAAAATGCTGCTACGAAATTGAATTTACTAAAGCCTTCAACTCATAAGTCCAGTTTTCTCGGATCAAATGTCTGTCCGTCAACAGTCCGAATACACTACAGCACATCTTGACCCAATCAGGCTCGATGGAAGAATGACGGAGAAATCCAAACTGAAATCGCAAAATTCTGCTGGCAGTTTAGTTGTACATAAATACTTCAAAATGAACTGCAGGCTTCAAGTGTCAGCTGTAAAGCCCCCTGTAAACCCAAATCCACACAATCCTTCGAACTACGTAATTTGTGGAGTTAGTGGCATGAAAGTAAGCATAGGAAAAGAGTGAGGCTTATTTATCAATCCAAATGAAAGATATTGTCATTGAAGTTTGATAAACTTTGACGGAATGTGGTTTGGATAAGGCGGGCTTTGCTCTGGTTCTGATTACACAATGTGTATTTTGAACCAATCACGGCAGTTCTCTGCCCGAATGTTCTATAAAAACAGTGACGGTTGCCATGGAGACCGCAGTCTAGACAGTATGAAAACTGTTTCTTTAACTAAGTTTCAATCAGATTTTTTAAAAGCTTATGAGACACCCAAATTTGATATTGATTTTTTACTATTTTAGACCAGGTTTCCAGATGCTTTAAATATTTAAGCGAGGCATGTGTGCACAATAGGCCCATGATGCACACTTTACTTTCTGAAGCAGGTGTGTTGCAGCTCTCAGCTGGCTTCTAAACCAATAACGTCATACTATGCTAAGCTACGGCTAAGCAGCAGGATCCCCCGTGCTAGCAACCAGGCGCCAGGGCTATTTATACCCCAGGCAAAGCTGCACAGAGACTAGCTTTAGCTCAATGCTCGCTTTCATCGTGTGTGTGTGTGTGTGTGTGTGTTTGTGTGTGTGTGTGTGTGTGTGTGTGTGAGTGTGTGTGTGTGTGTGTGTGTGTGTGTGTGTGTGTGTGTGTGTGTGTGTGTGTGTGTGCATAAGGTGAGTCGGCCGTTGGCATGTGCCTGCTAAAGCCAGAATGGCATTCATTCCAGTTTTTAGGGATTCGGGAATTCTTAGGCATGGCAGCGACTGATCCCATTCCCTGAAGACCATGGAATATTCCACACCACAACTGGAAGATTGTGCAGTGTCAAACTGAATGGTCTTATCAGGGACAGGGTGTCCTCTTTTTAGTGCATTATAGAATGGATGCAATGTATGAAGAAACGTTTAGTATTGATCATTGTAAGGCAAGACTGCAGGTGAAAAGGGTACAATTTTAAACTTATAGACATCATCATAAAAGTTTGCCAGTTGTTTACTCACATTAAAACAATTCTTTTGTTTATTGGATTTTTTTCTGAAATGTTTGATCAAATGTGCAAATTTGACCAAAAATGTAACTAATTGTGCGCGACAAAAATCTCGATGTTGGACAAAGCCAGAGGTAAAAAATTCTTTTTATAACACATCAGAGTCCAACGTTTTTACAGAACAGGTTTTGGAATGATTATGGAAAGTTCAATTTATGTAAGTGCTTAAGGAGTTTCAGAGTATTTAAAAAAAACTAATGTTGACATAATTGCCCTTTAAAGACGGCTGTAAAGGAAAAATATACAGACGAAAAGAGAAAAGGCTTAGGCAAATCAACCTTTCATTTATACTAGTATAAAATAATACATGTATGGAAGCAAAATAGGCATACATCTCAAAATTGACCAGGGCTTAAAAAAATTATACTTCTACAGTGTACATTTGCTGCACTGTACACACTATTATCCATTCTGACAACCCGACCCCAGCGAGGTCCTCTCAGGATAGTGCTGATCTGATAGCGTATCCTCTCTTAGGACATTTTCCTCTGGGCACTTAAAACCACACTACTTTATTCCACATCTTTTTACCACCCGGAACGTTTGGCTGGCGACCACGGTTTCCATTTCATTGTGTTGTTTAGTTAGCGGCAGTATTTGTCGAGGCATATACTGGTTGAGGGTCACGTTTGTTTGTCTTTGCCTCTCAATTAAGGACCATCATAATCACAACTATTTCCCAGCTATAGAACTCACTCAACTAAGTCAATTCAAATGTTCAATGTTTGAATCATTTTTTATTTTTTTTTATACATGTCTGTTTGTACTTTGCAGCCCAAGAAGCCCATTAAGATGTAGCCAGCTAAATCTGGCAACCTTGTATGTCATTAGAAGTGTTTATACTGTTCCTAATCGTATTTACTTAGAATGGGACGCACTGGAGACCTGAGAGCAAGCGACTTAGAAATTTTGAGAAAGTGTGTGTGTGTGTGTGTGTGTGTGTGTGTGTGTGTGTGTGTGTGTGTGTGTGTGTGTGTGTGTGTGTGTGTGTGTGTGTGTTTGTGTGTGTGTGTGTGTGTGTGTGTGTGTGTCTGCTGCAGCTGTTTGGTTGTCTCCTTCTCCTCTAAATGTCACAGTTACATTTGGTGATGGGAGCTTCAAGTAGTTAAAATCGAATAAATAAACAAGGTGTTTGGATGCACACATTCATCACGACCTAATGCGCATGCTGCATAGTCAGCAAGATGTAAAGGTGGAGCGAGTCAGTCTGATCTGAACATCTTATCCATTCGGATTAGAGATTCTACATACTGATAAATCTACAATAACCTCAACGTGACATACAGGATATAGTGGACACAATGTCACCTGCATGAAAAATATATTATTGTGAACAGGATGATTGGAAATGTGGGTCACGCCTCAATAAAGGTTAAATTAAATGACAGAAATATCTGTATATATTCGTATGGTACGTCTGTTAGTTGTTCACGGCCCCAACACATTTAATAAACTTCTGCTCTCTGCTCATCAGGTCCACAAGATGAACAAAGAGGAGAGATGCAGTGGGGAGCATTCTCAGTCAGGTAAAGTTACCAAAACACAGCTTATATTTTTATGAAACTGACCAAATATTATAAATTATAAAAAATAAAAAAAATATACAAACATGGATGCTAACTACAGAAAAGTATTAGGGTGTGAGAAAAAAACGTAATAAAACCCAAACAAAACAGTGCATCTTCTCTGTTGTCGTAAGGAAGACTCAGCACATTGAACAATAACTCGGCTCGGTCCCTGAGCTCTTAATGCTATATACTGTACATCAAGCTTAGAGAACATCTTGATTCGGTAACACTTTATAATAACTATCCGTTGTAACTCGTTAATAGATCATTAGTAAACTCTTAATTAATGATTATTAATGATTTGTTAAGTGTTTGTTAGCAGTTTGTTAAGGATTTATAACAATGGTAGATAGTTAATAGCTTAATAATTGAATCAGTTCATCTGGGAGGTAATCCGAGATACAGACGAGGCTGAAATAGGCTATAGACTATACACAGTGCATGGGCAACTGAGGGCAGCCCCATTTTCAAATATTTTTAAATAAACTCAATACACACTGTGCATGCCATGGACTTGAACGTGACGTGATCAGTTAATCTCGGATTACCTCCCAGATGAACTGATTCAATTATTAAGCTATTAACTATCTACCATTGTTATAAATCCTTAACAAACTGCTAACAAACACTTAACAAATCATTAATAATCATTAATTAAGAGTTTACTAATGATCTATTAACGAGTTACAATGGATAGTTATTATAAAGTGTTACCCTTGATTCTGTTGAAATGAGGTTATAGCCCATTGTCTGCCTTATAACAATGTGCCCATCAGTCTCAACACACTGTCCATCTCTCCCCTCCACAGAGTGCCACTCTCTACGTCACCGCGACAGGAGGAAAGACTCAATTGACGCCAGATCACTCAGCTCTCGCGGCAGTGACGGTGAGACTCATTGTTAAAATCTTTGACGAGAATTTGTTTGAATTAATTGGGCAATAGTAGTTGTTGTTGGGCAGATTTGCAGGGAATGGTGGAAGTAAAAGCAGTAGTACTGTATAATTGAAAAGACTGTTGGAGAGATAGTGGAGAGATGGAGAATGAGTCAGACGGTGTTACAATTGGTACTTGAAACTGAAGAGATCCTGAGGCGTGATGTCTCGGGCTGATGACATCACGCACCTCCCTTCTCGACACACTTTGACACAGTTGCTGCTATTTACAGGTTTGTCTGTCGAGCGTGAAACATGAAATCACTGTTTTCTCATTTGCAGCTCCCAGTTTACAGAATCGAAGATATTCCTCTGTCGCCAGGATTCACTCCATGACAATCGAAGCTCCGATCACCAAGGTATTTTGATCTAAGCAATCAGGCAAGGCAAGGCAAGGCAAGGCAAGGCAAGGCAAAGCAAAGCAAGTTTATTTCTAGAGCACAATTCAGACACTAGGCAATTCAGATGGCTTTACAGGGGCATAAAAAACATCAAAATTAGACATTAGAAATTGCATTTAATAAATAGTAAAAACAAAGAAAATACATCAAGATTAACATTTAACATCATGTTGGCTGATCACATCCGTTTAACCCACATTCATTTATAAGAAAAAGGTACGCACTATAGCTTTAAAAGTGAAAGGAAATTAAAGGGGAGAAAACATGTTTTGAACTGGAACTAAATATTCAGCTTTACTTAGGAGATTCTTGGAATGGAATGTGTGCATTCTGGGAAGCTGAATTTCTTAAGAATGTTTACAGCAAACATGATTCAATGATCCACAGAGGGATGTAGTTAATGTTATCACAGTCAGTGGACTGTGTGTGTGTACAGTACATGACAGTTAAAGAAACTGTTGATGACGTCAAGGTGCTTTGACTATAGTAAATACAAGTCAAGCTGTGGGCTGGATATGAGTTTTTTCTTAATGTAATACACGGTGTACAGTAAGTTACACTGTCTCACTCTCCCTCCTACAGCTGTTCCTGTGACGCGCTATGTGTCTGTTTTTAGCCGTTTTGTCCCAGATGAGATTTCTGCAGAATCACATGCACTTCTCTGTGACAAACGCACTAAGAAAGGAGCGCTCTGTTACAGTGTTCCCCTGCATAGAGCTCTATGTGTATGTGTTCTGTGCACGGTACCCACGATGTCTTAAAAGCATTAAAAAGTATTGAAATTTTAAAGGTGGATTCAGCGATTCTGTAAATAAATCCAGTCTTTATACACAGCCTAGGCTCTGTAAACTGGGACGTAAAAAAAGGTTATGTAAACAAAGGGGACCCACAGAAGCTAACAACATGCTGGTTCACAGAGGCCTAGGCTGTGTATTAACATGTTGTTTTGTCTTCAGCGCACACACAGTGATTTTTTCGCTGACTCTACCGTTAAAAAAGTATACAGATTTCCCATTATATGCTTCCAACCTTTACCAGTATAGCCTGGCATATAGTTGGCATTACAATTATTTAATTGGCAATACAAAAAGTACTAAGGTACTAAAAAGTCTTAAATTCAACTTGGACATCCCTTGGGGTACCCTGTCTGTATACGCCAAGTCTGTTTTGCAGCAAAATGAATTTATATTCAATGCACTATTTATTTCTTATTAATGATCTATATCTATATTTATATCTATATCCAGGTAATAAACATCATAAACGCGGCCCAGGAGAGCAGCCCGGTGACGGTTGCCGAGGCGCTGGATCGCGTGTTGGAGATCCTGAGGACCACGGAGCTCTACTCCCCTCAGCTGGCCTCCAAAGAGGACGACCCCCACACCAACGACCTGGTGGGGGGGCTCATGAGTGTGAGTACCTGCCACAGTGTTATGGGAACTGCATATCTATGTTTAAAGGTGCACAGAGGAACTTCAGTTTGTGTTAATTCTTGCTCCCCCTTTGGACAAAACTCAAAAAGTGATACATTGTCATTACATAAGAATGATAAGTTATCTCAACAAAAGATAATACGTTGGCTGAAATGTTTTCCTTCTAATTCTTCTTGAATTTTTTTTGATTTTTAGTTTCCCTAACTTTTCAATTTTTTACAGTGTGCCTTTGAGTTCATCCATTTGTAAACATGCTTGAAACTCTTTATAAGGAGCGGTTAGAAATCTTTAGAAGTCTTTGTTTTTATCACATTGTAAAAATGTCCTTACCTCATGCATTGAAACTGAACATGCATTCTAGTTGAAAAAAACTTTTGGCTTTGAAAAATCAAATCAAGAGTGCCAACAGAGTCTGTGTTTATTTCATTATTTTGGTTATGTGTTGAATATGACCAACTGTGAGATGAGTCACTGCACACAGATGTCTGTCTGAAATCATATCTGTCAGTTGACTGTAGAAACCTCCAACTTTGTATACAAACTTATTCCGGGCATTTTTTTACTTATTTTACTGTTCTTATTGCCTACAAACCCCATGAAAAGCTCAAATGAAAATTCATTTATTAAGTTTTAAAGGTGGAGTCAGCGATACCTGTCCATACTGTGTGTGTGCAGAAAAATAACTGGTGTTAATACACAGTTTTAGTAATGTTTGCTTAAAACTACAGTATTCAGCTATTTTGGGAAATTACTGAGCTTTTCCTTGAAAAATACAATTCTATATTTTTGAGCTATTATTTAAGATTTTCATCTTCAGAGGAATCAAATGGGTGTGGGGGTGTAGGGTCACAGGTAGAGTAGTTGGAAAGTATTACAGCCAGCCAGACACATTATTGCTTTTTGTCTTTTTATGGGGTTTGTCAGCAGGTTAGATATGTGTTACTAGTGGCTTTAGACAAAGTGTTTCTATGATTAATTGAACTACTGTATATTATATTGTTTTTTTTTGCTCTTCAGGATGGGCTGCGGAGACTTTCCGGGAATGAATATGTCTTCTGCAAAAGTAAGTTTTAAAGAACTTATAAATGATCATAAAGTGATTAACAGATTTTTCCAAACTAGGTTTACTAGGGAATAAAAATAAATTTGTTCTTGTATTTTGGGTCATCCACAGAAACATTTTTATTGTTCTGATTCTTGATCGACAGAAATATAGGAATGGCCTTCTTTATACCAGAACTAAACAGACACAAGGAAAGAGTGAGAATGAGGACATAGAAGAAAAAAAACTTAACTTGCAACTGCACTGAACTTACAAACTGTAAGTGAACCTTAAAAAACCTTAAATAAAATTTGCATTTGAAACAGTTAGAAAATATAATATCCCTTTAATGCCGGCCCATGCATATACATTGGCAGCACTATCTTGCTCTAAAAGATGAATAAGACGTGTAAAAACTACTGTGAGTTATTGTGAAGGATTTTTAACACGTACCAATCATTACAGGTATTATGTAACATAGCACAAGCCTTCAATGAATCCCATTAATAGATTTCAAGTTAAACACGGTTACTGATGCTATGAAAGCATCCCACTGTACTCAAGAGCTTTCTCAAGTGCAAATTCTTTCATCTAAGTGTATTATGTAAGCACCATTATAGTGATTAAAGTAACAAGAGCACTTCAGTTAACTGAGAAGAATATCCACATCAAGAGTCCATTTTCCAAGAAATGTGTCGCCTACAAGTTGAAAACAATGTCCTATTCTGAGAACTGCAGCTACTTTTAGTCTAATGCTATTCTTTAAACAATCTTATCACACACCATCTCGCTGCCTCAACGGAACTACATTTACAACCCGAGAAGCTTAAAGAGTTATTTTCGGACATGTATATAGATATTAAAAAGCAAAAGGCAATTGGTAAAGCTAATTTATTTATATTATTAACCCATAAAGTAACACTCAGAGCTTCTTCTCCATTTGCCCCTTTGATGGTGAAATCTAACCTGAACTTGGTGTGTGTGTGTGTGTGTGTGTGTGTGTGTGTGTGTGTGTGTGTGTGTGTGTGTGTGTGTGTGTATGTGTGTTAGACATGAGCCAGAGTCAGTTGGCGTTCCCGGTCACTCTGAATGACGTCCCTGAACACATCGCCGAGATGCTGAACGACGAGGAGCGCTGGGAGTTCAACATCCTGGAGCTGGAGGCCGCCACACACAAGAGGTGAAAATATATGGACTTTTTTTTTTATTATTATGCAAGTCGAAATTTCGATAATAAATACGAAATACAATATACAATATTTTTTTCTTTTTTCTTCTCAATATTGTATTTAGTCTTTATTCCACAAATTGTGTCTTTATTCTCGAAATATATTGATTGATTAATTGAATTTATTTCAGACATATCAAAACAATACAAAAACTAAATGAAAAGCATGAAAATACAATAAACAAAAAATATGTTTAAATTACTTCACAAAGAGAAAAAATAGTAGAAATAAGTATAAACTTATTTATATATAGACTTTATTCTACATTTTTTATATTTATTATTTTATATTATATTATAAAAAATAAAATAAAAACTTTGACTTCTAATATTTTTTCTTCTCTGTGACCCTAATACTCTTCCGTAAATAAGGGATAACAAATTTTAGAAAAAAAATGTATCCCGTTGAATCATGTGCCGTTCATTCATACCTTATCTTCTCCTGTGCAGACCGCTGACGTACCTGGGGCTGAAGGTCTTCACGTCGTTTGGTGTGTGTGAGTTCCTGAACTGCTCTGAGGCGGTGCTGCGCTGCTGGCTGCAGCTGATGGAGGCCAGCTACCACGCATCCAACTCCTACCACAACTCCACACACGCTGCAGACGTGCTGCACGCCACCGCATACTTCCTACGCAAAGAGAGAGTCAAGGTTAGATCGAATGACACATATGGTTTTATTGTCTCTCATCGTCAACCGCTTATTCGAAATCAGGTCGCGGGGGCAGCAGCTTGAGCAGGGAACCCCAAACTTCTCTTTCCCGGGCCACATCAACCAGCTGTGACTGGGGGATCCCGAGGCGTCCCCAGGCCAGCGTGGAGATATAATCTCTCCACCTAGTCCTGGGTCTTCCCCGAGGCCTCCTTCCAGCTGGACGCTCCTGGAACACCTCCCTAGGGAGGCGCCCTGGGGGCATCCTTACCAGATGCCCGAACCACCTCAACTGGCTCCTTTCAATGCAAAGGAGGAGCGGCTCTGCCCCGAGTTCCTCACGAATGACTGAGCTTCTCACCCTATCTCTAAGGGAGATGCCAGCCACCCTCCCGAGAAAGCCCATTTCGGCCGCTTGTACCCGCGATCTCGTTCTTTCGGTCATTACCCAGCCTTCATGACCATAGGTGAGGGTGGGAACAAAGATCGACCGGTAGATCGAAAGCTTTGCCTTACGACTCAGCTCTCTTTTCGTCACAACAGTGCGGTAAAGCGAGTGCAAAACCGCCCCTGCTGCTCCGATTCTCCGGCCAATCTCACGCTCCAATGTTCCCTCACTCGCAAACAAGACCCCGAGGTACTTGAACTCCTTCACTTGGGGTAATTTTTTAAATTTTTTGCATAATAAAAACAACAAAAAACATTGGCAACATAAATATAACATAAACTTATAAATATAAATTCAAAGAAAATGTTTAAAAGAAATAAATTGTGCAAAAAGTCATTTCATTAAAAAAGTTATATTGAGGTTAAAATAGCAAAGCAGGCATCATTTTGGAATCACTGACATTTCAGCAGCGTCCTTCTTATGTGGTTGAATTTGAGATGCCACTACACTACTACTGTATGTAACAAACATTCATAAATCAAACATCCATAAATCTGTGACCTATTTTAGTCGCAGGGAATGCTTTTCATTTTCAAAGACATTTACAAAGAAATTACATACAAAAAGTATGTGTGTTGTAAAATTGAAAAAGTAGCATTAGCGTTTTACTTTTGAGATGTTTAGTAAATGCTGCAAAAATACAGTATGTTACATTTCTAAGGCAGGACTTAAAAGAAATTATAAAAACTGTATGTGTCAGTTCACACAGAAAATTGTTAAGCGTACTAACATCCCTGTGTGTGTCTCTGCTGTCCCATAGAGCAGTCTAGACCAGCTGGATGAGGTAGCGGCTCTGATAGCAGCTACAGTTCATGACGTGGATCACCCGGGCCGGACCAACTCCTTCCTGTGTAACGCGGGCAGTGAACTGGCTATCCTCTACAACGACACCGCCGTGCTAGAGAGCCACCACGCTGCCCTCGCCTTTCAGCTCACCGTACGAGACAGCAAGAGCAATATCTTCAAGAACACAGACAGGTAAAAGGCTTTGAATTACCTATAATGCTTACCTATGCTTACTGTAAAAAATGGGGGCGGGGGGAAATAGATAAACTCACATTTTCAAGGGAAATGTCTTTATTTGATTTTTAAAAAATTGAGGCTACTACTAAAACTCTTATGTTTGAGAAAAACTGCCTATGTTTTAGCCAACTAATTATCTTTTTGTTGCAATAACCTATCGTCCATATGTAATGTAACTTCAAGTTTTGAGTTCTACTTACTTGGACTTCCAAAAAGTAACCATTGTGCCAAGACATTTTTTTAAAGACCGTTTTAACACTGTTTAAGATTTGAATCAACATTTTGACCGACTTGGTTTTGTTTGTTACCTTTATGTTATCTGAATGTAGTTGGTATGTTTGGAATTTTCAACTCAAAATGTTAAGGTTTTATACATATGAAAGATACATTTTCCTTAAAACGTAAGAGTTTAAGTTGTGGCCTCAAAACTCAAAAATCTAGTGAAGATAGCTGCCTAAAAATGTTGAGTTTTTTCTAACTTTTTCATTTTACAGTGCTGCATTGTGTTCATGGAGAAGTAGAATAGTGTATGACGTTATAATACTTTGGCATACAGTACATAATTAGTATCAGACAGATCCATATTTTTACTTTTCCCTTTAATTGCCAAACAGGAATCAGTTCCGGAACGTGCGACAGTCCATCATTGACATGGTACTGGCCACGGAGATGACCCGACACTTTGAGCACGTCAGCAAGTTCGCCAACAGCATCAACAAGCCCATGGCCGCTATAGAAGAGACCAGCACAAGTGTAAGTGTGTGTGTGTGTGTGTGTGTGTGGTTATTTTTTTACATTTTGATTAGATTTTTGTATGTGTAGATGCTTATGAATGAATGTCTTTCCTCCAGAGCACGAACAGCGACTCTGAGGCCAACATCAGGAACTCTCCAGAGAACCGTCTGCTCATAAAGAGAATGTTGATCAAGTGTGCAGACGTGGCCAATCCCTGCAGACCAACTGAACTGTGTATCGAGTGGGCAGGACGCATCTCAGAAGAATACTTTGCACAGGTGTGTGTGTGTGTGTGTGTGTGTGTGTGTGTGTGTGTGTGTGTGTGTGTGTGTGGGTGTGGTGGGAAACTACACTAATGCAACTAAATCTAATAAGATAAGATAAACTTTATTGTCCCAAGGCATAAAGTGCTGATAATACAGATATCAATCAATCTGTTCGTAGCAATAGACACACAATACATTATAATAAAATACATGACAACAATGACAGGGAAAATCAAAAGATAAATAGACTACTTACTTGGTTGAGAGGAAAGGGCAAGGGCAAGGCCCTGAGTAATAACAATAATAATATCTTAGTTTTACGTAGCACCTTTCAAAAAACCCAAGGTCGCTTGAAGGAGTAGTTGAGGTAGAGTATGGCACGTGCCCTCATATAGAACAAATGATGCGTAACAAAGAGGAATTTCACTTGATAAAATAATGCAAATGGTAAAATAATTGTAAAAGGAAATTACCCATTTTTTTTAAAAGAGCGGCGCTTTAAAAAAGCAGAATGATTGAGGTTAAAAGCTGAGAAAAGCAATGTGTCTGTTTTCATTTTCATTGTCTCACTTAGTAAAATACCTCATTTACTCTAGCTTTAGATTTGCATATAGATGAGCAAGTGTTCACCTTCTTTTAACTATGATCTCTTTGTGTGTGTGTGTGTGTGTGTGTGTGTGTGTGTGTGTGTGTGTGTGTGTGTGTGTGTGTGTGTGTGTGTGTGTGTGTGTGTGTGTGTGTGTGTGTGTTTTGCCCTACAGACGGACGAGGAGAAGAGACAGGGCTTGCCGGTGGTGATGCCAGTGTTTGACAGGAACACCTGCAGCATTCCCAAATCCCAGATCTCCTTCGTAGACTATTTCATCACTGATATGTTTGACACCTGGGATGGTAAGAACAGTTTTTTCATGTACTATTCTACAGTTTTATGGGGCCTTACAGTCTTTTTTTTCTCGTATTTTTTGCAGTGTTGTTTACTGTGTATATATGTGGTCTGTTTTAGAAATTAGGGAAATGCATGTGTGCTTACAAAATTTCAGGGCAATAGTTAA
This sequence comes from Hyperoplus immaculatus, assembly GCA_949357725.1. Lineage (NCBI taxonomy): Eukaryota > Metazoa > Chordata > Actinopteri > Uranoscopiformes > Ammodytidae > Hyperoplus > Hyperoplus immaculatus. The sequence continues at coordinate 23,417,594 of OX442365.1, forward strand.
AAATATCAGCTTGATGGTGGATCTAGAGGAAAAGTCAGGGGGTTAACTGGAGACATCTGGCTTGATCCTCTGGGGAACATGGACATCTGTTTAAAATGATGTGCCAATCCATCAAGTAAATCATTCCCAGGACGAGTAATATAACAGGGCCGTCAATTTTTGAGTTCATTTTTTGAGTGAGATTTTTATTTCTACTATGTCTGTCGAATATCCAACCTAAAGGTACTCCGAGGAACTTTCAGTTGGTGTTCATTCTTGCACCCCGTTTGAACAAAAGTAGGTAGTGTTTTTTAACTACGCAAGCTGTTGTTCCTGGGTGAGCGTACCCATGACAAAGGCATTAAGAAAAAACTATATAACAATAGCATTCTTTGCACTGATGGTGTCGTTTGCTGTTACGTATCATTTATGATCATCAGAGGAAACATTTGACTGTTTCAGAAATATTTAAAAGTTCCTCTGAGAAAATGTACTACTGCGCGGTTTGTGCACTGCTGTTTCTTCGCTTCGTAATCACAGTACTTTACATCGGAGGAGAAGCCTCGGCGGAAACTTTAGCGTGAGAAATGGCATGTGTGGAGTGAGGCCGTGAGATTTGACTCGTTTGAATTGCGTGAGTCTATATAGAGACATTTTGACTTTGCTTGTGGTACTAAAGGAGAAATCAGAGGATATCACAAGTGGTGTAAACAACAGGCCTACATCCTCTCAGCACTGTGAACATTTTATGGAAATCCGTCAAAAACTTGACAAAATATCTCACAAGAAAAATAAATGTATATACAAAAGATGTCAACATCATTGTAGTAGTAGTAATGTCAAGATCACTTAAGGCAGTAGGATCCCTTCCCTGGGGATCATGAAGTTCTGGTCCTGACTGAAATATCTTAGAAAACATTGGACTGATTGCTAGGAACTTAAAGTGTCTTGTAAACGAGTGACTGATCAACTGCCAAGCGTTACCGTGGGGACTAGTGACCCAGGAACCTGTTTGTTTCCAGTGGAGTGGTCTGGATCAAGACCTCTGAATCATCGCCTGTGTTGTTTACAGTTTGTCCAGCGATTTGAAATAGAAATGAATGAATGAAAAGGAAGTCCAGGCTATCATGATAAAAAAAATACATCCTCATACATCCAGAGATATTCACTCCTGTCCTGTAGTTATTTTCATTTTACATGCACTATGCAAAGTCGACAGTTTAAGACTAAAGTTGGACCGATGTTGTTGGATTGGAACTATATCAACAACTTATTAAAACACAAAATGATGCATCTTTGCTATTGTCTTAAGGCAGACAATGGGCTGCAACCTCATTCTGACTGAAACCAGACGACCTATAAGCTCCACTAATAACATTGCTCTGTATGTGCAGCGGGCTGTGAGACCAGAGCACAAGGGACCGTCTGCAAAGAGAAACACCCGAAAGAAAAATATTCAATACCTTCACAGTTATTTGACAAGCTTAGAGGAGGACGTCTCTTTTCGGGAAAATGAGGTTGTGGCAAAGATGCATCGTTTGTGTTTTAATAAATCTGTCAATCTGTCGTTTGAATCTGTCAAACTCTTTCTAACTTTACCACAGTCTTTTACTATGGAGTTTAATCTCCAAATTTGGACCATAGAAGTTGTGCTTCAACTTTTTTTTTTCTCCCGTGGCCCTAATAGCCTTTTGTACAACTGCCCTCCAGTACTGCCTTAATTTATCTTGTCAGATTGTAGATTTAGGAAACAAATATGGAAAAATGGGAAATTCATTCCCACTGCATTTCCCTTTTAGTTAAGTCTCCCCAAGAGGGAACTTGTTTACTGTCAACATGGCTGTGATGTCACGGAAAGATTCCAAATTTCATTGGGACGGAGAGGGATAGCGAGGGAGCGTCGAGGGAGGGGAAAGTTATCGGGAAAACAGTAGAGAGAGGTTGGAAGGTTTACGATCACTCAGTTTGGGTAGGGACGAGCAACGAAAACATAAACACACACACAGACCCACACACGCGCTCACACACACACACACACACACACACACACGCTCTCTCTCACACACACACACACACACACACACACACATAGGGTTATTTTTTTTAGTTGCAGTGGGGGTCGTCAACCGAGCAGGAAAAGAGGACGTAAACAATTAGTTTTTAGCGGGTCATGCAGAAGAACACACGCACTCTGCAAAACCAAAACGCCTGTGTGTGTGTGTGTGTGATTAGTGTGTGTGTGTGTGTGTGTGTTTGTGTGTGTGTGTGTGAGAGTGAGAGAGAGAGATTAATCTTTGAACCCAGCAATCCTTTTATGTGGGAACAACATTGCAAAGTGTACATAACATTGGCCACTGTACATGAACTTATCACACACACACTAATAGCTCTTGTGGAATGATAACAGGAAGTTTCTGGTGGCAGGTGTATTTAGTGAGTTGACATTTCGCTGCTTTGTTTATTCCTGGGAAATGTTCTTAACAGAAGTCTTACAGGAAAGGTTAATATCTGTCGTAAAATGATACTCATATGCCAAACATTTGGTCCCGTCTCACTTTAACAATTACTTAGAAAAAAAGGTGAACCTACCAAATCCTATCTGAATGTCTAAATCTGTGTTGACATTTATACAGTTGAACAATAATAATAAGTAATACCGGTAAATAATAATGATAATAATGAAATTGTGTTTCTTCCCTTTAGCCTTTGCCACGCTGCCTGGCCTCATGGAACATCTGTCGGAGAATTATAAATACTGGAAAGGCCTGGACGAGCTGAAGTGCAAGAGCCTCAGACTTCCTCCGCCATCTTGACCAAAAAGTCCTCTTCTTCACCTCCATCCATCCATCCATCATTCCCTAGCAACAGAGGGGTTAGGACAATAGACCCCCAATAGACTGTGTGGGCCCCACACGCTCCGACAATTCAGTCACTTAAGCTGAGATTTCGACGGAGTTTGGACACCTTAACGGCCCCTAAAAATGTGGGTTTTTTTTGGGAGCGGACATCACTCGATAAAGCCAGACGTACGAACGTTATAAACTCGACTGACGAACGACTGAAATACTGTTTTCGATTTTCAAATCACGGCCTATTTTCTCGCGGAGAACAGGTTGTTATTCGAGGGGCACAGTTGATCGAATGAGGCCGCTTTATGGTCCTTGTTATTATGTATTATTCCTAATAGCACCTCTATGAAAGTGTGTGGACCCTCACAAATCACATGACAATCTGCACCATTATACAGTGTATACAACACACCAGACAAACTGCACTTTAGCCAATCGAGACATTTTAACTTTTGAGCAACCTTTTTCTTTCTTTTTTTTGTAAATTCTTAGTTTTTTACTTCAAGCAAATATTTTCATTCTACATTGTGTCTATTGCTGTTAATGACATGTGGTTCACAAGACGGTGACCAAAAGTACCAAGTACGGGGGATCTACTGTGTGTGTGTTAGATCTTGAAAGCCAATGTGTGTGTACGTAAAATTCCAATTGCCAACGTTTTGAAGGCGCTCCAGGATCAAATACTTAGCAACACAATGTTGTCACCAAGTTGTCCACATATGAAGGGAACTTGAAAAAGATGTCAGAAAGATAAAGTCTAGACAGGGTTTAGCTTAGTAACCAGGGTCCCGTCATAAGGGGAGAATAGCCCTGCAGGAAGGTTGTCTAAATACGCAGGTTCAAACTTCAGAGACAACAGCAAAGAAAAGTTGGTGAGGATTGTTGGAGTTAACAGGTTAACAGGCGGTGAACCATCCCACACAAACATCTACCTTCACACAGTGGTGGAAAGTAACTAAGTGCTGTACTTAAGTAAAACAAAATTGAGGTACTTGTGTTTTACTTGAGTATGATCTTTTCATATTGTACTTTTATTCCACTACACTTCACTTTTATTTTGGTAACATTTTAAATACAGGACTTTTACTTGTACAGGAGAGTTTTTTTCAGTTTTATATTAACTGAACACTTTGTCCACCACTGCTGTCACAGTAACTTCCTTTACATCAGCGGGCATTGTGCATCGTGGAAACAGACAGTGAAGTGAGTAGAGATCTTGGTCAGAACAAATAAAGGAACACAATTGCACTGTATCAGATCAGCTGGAGTTAGAAGAGACATCAGATGTTACACACACACACACACACACATAGCTCTTTGTGACACTAACTGTAGACACTTGCACCCAAAACAGCAAAAATGTAATCATTATTACATGCTTGGCTGCTACAAATGCTCTGGTCAAAGTAGCAAGTAGCTGTAGTGTTGTTGGACTGCACAGAAAATCGGACAGATCTTTGACGCTTCCATGTTTGGATTCAGCATGTTAAAATAACAGCAGCTGCAGCAGATCTAGAGTCAGTTTTGCTTCTGACACTAACCCCCTCTGGCTGCTGTCACATGGCTTTTGTTAAACACAATTTTAGCATAAGTAAAAAATAAGAAAAATAAGTTTCTTTATTTAATCTCATATCCTGAAAACAGCAACTCACCTGCAGTGGTTTTGTTTGTGCTCTGTTTTTGGGAGAAAAATAGTCACACATGATTATTTGGATTGAGACAATTAGATTATGGGATTTGAAGGATGTGTCTGCCCTCTGCAGGCTACGTGAGGGTGTTGCAGTTGACAATGATTTGGCTTTATGGCCAAAGACTCCTGGTTAATAGGGTAACATTTAATTTTTTTTTTTCATTATTTGGCAATATCCAACTAATTAACTTTCAGAGCACTTGGAAAGTGTGTGTGTGTGTGTGTGTGTGTATGTGTGTGTGTGTGTGTGTGTGTGTGTGTGTGTGTGTGTGAATGTGCGTGTGCGTTAACCCAGAAAACACTCATTGCAGTATACAGTATTAACCAAAGGCACAGAGAGGTCTGTACAGGTGCCTTACTTGTTGGCAATCTTTACATAAAACAAGGTATTTTTTTCCTGAATAATTAGTTCCTCCTCTCCCTCTAAAGTAAATTAGCCAGAAAAGCCATACATGCATACATGTTTTAAAAAGTATATAAGGATGGTTGCATAATGTTGCTTTTGGGGTTAATTTGGGTTAAACAGGTTAGTTCTGTCACAATTGCTCTTTTTTTAAAGACAGAAATTGAATCAGATGAAGTTGGGCTCGGATGTGAATTCCCCTATTGTGTTGTAAGTTGTTGGTTAAAGCCCATGTTCTGCGTATTCATAATTTTATGTAGTCGCTTGTATCGATGACCGAGGTCTTAATCAACGCCTTAAATCTTGTCTCAGTGTTTTAGGTCTGCTATATTTTGCATTACACTCTAAACTACCTAATGTAACCTGCTGTTCTATGTAAATACTCACCAAATATATATATTTTTTGCTTTGCATTTTCCATCTTTTGCTTATGTAACTTTCTTTCTTTTTTTTTTTTAGGGGGCTGTTGCATGTTATATGTTGTTATATGTCGAAGGGTTGATTTCCAAAATCCAAAAAAAAAACAGTATTTAAATTGTTTCACACTGATTTGAAATGCTACTTCTCGCTGATCATGAAAAAAAGAAGATATTTTTGCTATTGTAATGATAATGAAGATTTCTACTCACAAAGACAGTTTATGTACATGTCGGACAAACATGCCTCTTTCCTGTGAGCAGCAACGGAGTCCAATGGAGATGGAACCAGAATGAACAAAATTCTTGTTTCTGTAATGATACGCCTTCACTTCCTCTAAGACACTGACAGTCGTGGCTGCAGACTACATGCCAATCCTGTGCATTTCTATCATTTACATACAAAACTATAATTAGAAAGCGATAATATTCTATAAAGGACAAATTATTTTTCAAAGAAAAAAAAAAAATCCCTATGAACTTTATGTGTCACTGAAAATCTATCATGTTTTTGTTTGTAAAGTTGTATTTAGTTTGCTCTCTGGATTCTGATGTCTTATTTTGATGTTCTCTGTCAAACACAGAAATGTAATGTGGGAGATGATTAAAGAATTGTTTCAAATACAAAGTTGTTACTTGAATGTCGCAGAAAAATTTAAAGGAATAGTCTGACATTTTTGAAGAAATTGACTTATTTGCTGAGCAAATATGCCCTCCCTTCATAGGACAACTGGTGGTCTCGGATGACAAGAAGGTTTTTCCACACACAGGTAAACTCCGAAATCTCTCCAAAGAGAGCTGTGAAACTGGGTTATACGCCCAATATGAAGAGGACTGACGCAGCAGCAGCCAACCTAATACCTGCCAAGCCCCGACAGACCTTCACAATATGACATCAGTCATGCAAATATACCCATCAAAGGCTTGGATTCTCGGATGAAGGGAAATCAATTTTGAGAGGGGGTGCTTTTCACAGCAAGCCAGCCCATTTTGTGGCGATTTACATTGAATTCCATTCATTTTCTGTAGGGTTAGGGTTGGGCTAGGGTTGCTATCTGCCACAAGGAAAGTCTGACGCTCACGAAACGTACTCGACTTATTAACATCCGTAATGCAAATATACCCACCAAAGGATTTGATTCTCGGATGAAGAGAAATCAATTTTGAGAGGGGGTGCTTTTTACAGCAAGCCAGTCCATTGTTGGGCTATTTGCATTGAATTACATTAATTTTCTGTAGGATTAGGGTTGAGCTAGGGTTGCTATCTCCCACAAGGAAAGTCTGACTCCCCTGAAACTTACTCCACTTATTAACATCAGTCATGCAAATATACCCACCAAAGGATTTGATTCTCGGATGAAGAGAGGCTAGTCAGCCTTGTGCAGTGCAGAGAGTGTAGCTGGCCTAATGTAAGTTGTTAGATAGTGAGCTTGTTAAGCCCAATAAGACTCACTTTCTCACCTTCAGGGTGAATTAGATTGTGTCAATTGTGTTAGGATGGATGCTAACATTATCTGGTTTCTAACTTTTGCCAAAAGTTACAGTTTAGCTAATAAGCTAACGTTAGCTGGCTGCTGATAGCCATGGACCTATTATTAAGGTCTGCTGATAGCCCACCTGTTAATTTCAAATGTAAAGTGTCATATTAGTTAACACTGCTGCTGCGTCATGAGTAGTGATTCCTAAAAAAAAACAGTTTTGAACAATACAGTAGAGTAAATATTTGAAAGCAATGCCTGAGAGCCTCACTGCTTTATATTCCATTATATTTACGTCACTGGGAGCCTGTTGTCTTTTCCTCAACAGAAATTAAGACATGTCCACCATGAATAAATAAATACAGAAGGCATAAATTAGTTCATAAAAATTCACCAGAATGCACAAAATGGTATGTTTGAAACACATTTTTTTCTGGTGGAGTACTCCCAGACTCCCACTTATAATGTGTCACCCCCAATGTTAAAGCGAAACCTATGTCCTTGAGTAGTGGTGGACAGTAACAAAGTCAATTTATTTGAGTTCTTAACCTAAGATTCCTAAGTTCTTTTGGAAACTTCAAATATGTACACTTAGTACTTTCAATACTTACTGTAAAGGTGCTAAAGATTTCTGAAAAATTACATTAAAATGTTTCCTTTGATGATAATGAATGACATCTAACAGCAAACAAAACCATCAGTGCAAAGAATGCTATTGTTATAATTTATATTAATTACTTTATCATGGGTACGCTCACCAAGGAACTACAGCTGGCTTAGTTAAAACACTACCGCTTTTGTCCAAAGGGGGTGCAAGAATCAACACAAACTGAAAGTGCCTCAGAGCACCTTTAAGTATTTTTTAAAAGTAAATAGGCTACTCTAACTTTCAACTGATTAAAAATGTTACGGTGTGTGTGACTTTCACTTGTACTTGACCGGGAGCATCTTTACTGTACTTTGACTTTTGTTCTGGTGTTGATGCCACCACTCGGAACAAGTCCCGTACAAGAAGTTTACAAGAGTTTACAGTCAAAAGATTATTATTAAAAAAACTGCAAATTTTTTCAGAGATGAGGTATATCTTTTTTATTTAAGTTAAACACTTGATTTAATTCAAAAGGCAAATGAGCACAACATTATCTTACATGCAAACAACAATCGTACCGTTTGTCACCGACTTCGACCAACGACCTCACATCCTTCCTGTTTTCTAAAAGGTGCAAAATTATGCAAAATGAACTTTTCTAAAATGCTTTTTCAACATTGATATGGATCCGCGGTTTGACTTAAGACTCCCAAAGTATGAGAAAAAACAAACCACACTCTTTTTCTCCACCTCTATCTTTTTGAAAAACCCATGTGTTCAAAAACCACAGGCAGATTGAGCCCCCTTATGATGTCATATGGAGAGTTTCAGACAAGAGGGTGAAAAGAGGAGATTCAACAATGGCAATGGGAGAAAAAATATTTAAAAAAATTTTTGAGACACAGACACTACACCGTGAAAACAGTTTCTAGTAGAAACCCAAATGAGCCCAATATGTGACCTTTAAGGCAGCGGTTGAACAGTTTAAATGTCAGAGTCCACCATTCTCCTCCAGTTTGTGGAAGAGTTGGAGGCTTCGCAGGTGGGACTGACGTTCTCCGTTCTTCCACAGGATCAGCAGGTGGTCCGTGGAGCAGGTGACCAAACCTTTCTCCTTAAAGCTCACGAACATCTAGAAACATAAGCACAGAAGGAGGACCGTTAAGAGTTGCCATCATTTTGGTGTAAGAACTTAAAGGTGGAGTCAGTGATTTTGGAGAAATTATTGTAAAAAAAATCACTTTTTCTCAAAATCAGTGAATGTCTCCGCACGATCCGCTACCAGGGCTGGATTGTTTTTTTTCAGCACTCACACAGTAAAGACAAGTAGAGGATCCTATTATTTCACAGATTTTGACCAAAATGTGATTTTGACATCAAGCGTTCTCCAGAATCACTGACTCCACTTTTAAGTTGTTGTAGATTTTAAAATTCTCACCTGGACCGCCCCAGAGTGTCCGATTAAATCACCGATCAGCTCCAGTGCGCGGATGTTTGGCACGTCGATGACTTTCTTAGACGGAGGACCGGTCTGTTTGTTCGACCGGTTGAAATTCCACATTCCAAAGAAACCTGCTTTTTAATATATAAGGAGAGGAAAAAGAAAAAAAATACGATTTAAAAAAAGACAAAAACAATACAAATGATCCTGTGCATAAAAGCTGGAGTATCAATGGCCACATGCCTGGTTTAAAAATGCACCAAATGTTTCCTTTTGAATACCACACCAGTTGCAAGGGATCAATTTGTTTTGAGTGGTTTCATGGAGACATAAGACAAGTCACCACAGCTACAGACCATCAAAGATGGAATGGACACACACACACACACACACACACACACACACACACACCTTCTGACCGTCCTACTTAAGCAGAGAAAACGCAGCCTTTCACAGTACAGTACACTTTCCCTTTGATGTACACAATAGCACATCTGGACTGCATTACTGCCCCTCACAGCCACCCACACGCAACTACACACAATAGTTGAGTGCAGGCAATTTTCCTCAGTCAGTGAGACTTTGAACTCTATGATTCATAACTTCCGCATGTGATCTATCATTGGGAAAGTCATCCAAGTTTCTTGAGAGAAGAAATATGCCTCTTCATACGTCCGCATGTTTGTAAAGAGGATGTAAACTACTTATCCTCTGAGCACTGTGACATTTAAAGGTACAGTGTGTAGGGAATTTGAGTTTTTTAGAACAGACTTGGTAGAAATGGATTATAATATTCATACGTATGTTTAAATTAATGTATAATCGCTGGAAAAACAAAAACTACCTTAGGAATGAGCCTTTTATATCTACATATGATCAGAGCGCACAGCCATGTTCATACAGTGGCACAGAACAGACAAACTTAATGGCCTTACATATTTTTTAACACTGTATATAGTGGGTGCCCCTGGAAGACGAAGAAGTATATAACTAAATATTGATAAAATATAGATACATAACTAAAAATACATCTTCACTTCATCACTTGATATTGTGGAAAAGACTTGAGGCAGTGGTAGATGATGCCATCTTTAGTAACTATAGCTTATTTGCTTAGAAGGCCACCGTAGCTTCTATAAATTCTCAGAAGGGAAGGAGGGGAGACGGAGAACTTTCACTGTTACCGGGAGTGGCTGGTTCAGCGGGCAAAGGAAGGTCCTGGATCTCCCACATCCTCACACTGCCGTCTTCAGAACAAGACATGAGCTCACTGCAAAACAGAGACACACACAGTCAAACAGCTGCTTTAATCACGAACAGCTGTGCTGTATGTGTAATACTGTATACAATAATAATTCATCATTTTAAGAGCATAAACCACATAAGTTTAGAAAAAAATCTGGCCCAAACAGACGAAAAAAGCAAATCATTCACATAAAAATATCATATCACAATATATTTTTTTGAATGCATTCTATATATTCACCTGTCAGATAAGAGCATGGTGTGTAAGACATTGGAGTCGTGTGCAACCTTCCTGTAGGCGACCACTGTCTTGAGCTGAACGCTGTACACATACAGACCGCTGCCCACCGCCGCAAGGATCAGCTGCAAACACGTAGAGATTTTTATGCATTAAAGGTGCAGTCAGCGATTTGGGAGCACACTTGTTGCCCAAATTCCTTTTTGTCAAAATCAGTGAATATCTCCTCACGATCCACTACCTGTCTGTACTGTCACTGTGTGTGCTCTTTTTTTTTGTAGTGTAAATACATAGCCTAGACTCTGTAAACGGGCATGTTTCTAGCTACAATGGGCCCCTTTTGTTAACGTACCCTTTGTTTACATACCAGTCAAGCTTAGCGGATTGTGAGGAGATATTCACTGATTTTGACTAAAAGTGAATTTGACAACAAGCATTCTCCAGAATTACTGACTCCACCTTTAAGAAAACAAGAAGCAATTGTTCATGATACACAACCAGTACTAGTGTTCCTCACCTTCCCGTTGGTGGTGAGATGCTGTATGGACATCTCACTGGGTTTGGGAGCGCCCAGACGGATCTCAGCCTGAGTGGAGGCCTGGGACTCCTCCCAAAGGATGTGTTCATAGGCCAAAATGTTCCAGTCAACAGCATCCCATAGTATGAGCTCACCAGCATGGGACCCACTGGCAAACAGCCCGTCTGAGAAGGAGTCACATGCAACATTTTTAAATTAAGTCTGGGTCTATAGATGAAATTGCAAAAAAAAATTGTCATATTTTAGTAATTTTTATCCTTCATAGTTTTAGATTTTTTCGATAATTTTAATTTATAAAATGTATTCAAAATGTTTTTGTCTTTAAACTAATTCAATTAGGGATTTGTATTGCAACATTACATTATTTATTTTTAAATATTATGTTACTTGACAAAAAACTAAATATGTTTTTTTTTAGCTCAACTCGTCAATAAAAAACACTAACTTGTACTAATAATAATGAAAAAAAAATTGGCGACGAACGTTTTTTGTCAATTTTTCCTCATAGTTTTCATTAAAGAGGACCTATGATGCTTTTTGACTTTTATGACCTATAAACGTTGTTATGATGATTCATAGTCATGCTTAACCATACTAAATTATCAAATAATGACTTACATGCATTTCAACGTATTCCCTGCTGACCGTCTGGGGTGTCTGTGCCGAGCACTAAACACTATTCTAGCCAGTCGAGAAGTCACGTGTTCAAAGCGGTCTACCCTTTCATAATTCGTGATGTCGCATAAAACTTCGTGACTTCACCACGCGGATGTTTCCATGTATGGTAATGCTGTCACTTCCCTGTTCGCGTCTGCCTCGCATCTGCCTCGCGCCCTTATAGGTCCATGCTCGCGCTTCCCGCCACTGAAAGTGTTCCGGAAGGAAGGTAACCAATCACAACGGAGTGGGGTTTGCAGGAGGGGGGGGGAGGGTAGCGGAGATGGCCGATGCACAGGCGGAGGGAGCGGAGATTGCCGAAGCACACACACTGAAGTGTTGACAGGACGTGCTGGATCGCCAAAATAAGAGAAAGAGCTTCCCGAAAATCTACATAGTTTTTTGTGATGTGATTCGTGTCAGGTTGCTCTATAGCAGTGTAAAACAAGAAATTAAGACCAGAAAAGTAGTATAATAGGTCCTCTTTAACAAAATGAACACCGTATGAACGAACAAAAAGGGAACAACATGTCTCAAATTGAATGCATCTACTCTGTTCAGAACAGACTCACCATTGACGTTGATGAGAGCTCGAATCTGGTCCTGGTGGTCAGACAGACAGCGGATCTCAGCAATTGAGACGGTTGAATCAGCGGAGACCGTCACTTTATAAATCACTGCAAAATAAGAAACGATCAGTGGTTTTAAAGGCATTTAGATTTCATCTCTTTTCACATATATACAGGTGTATCTAAAAAATATATATATATTAAAGAAAAGTTCTTTTTTTTTCAAAATGTGAAACTTTCTTATATTCTAGATTCATTACACATAAAATGAAAAGAATCTTGAAAAAAATATACTTTTCAGAGGGTCAACATTACTGTATTATAAATCCATTTTTTGATTGGTGTTATGTTATATTTTGAGATATTGGATTTTTTTTATTCCATGAGCCGTAATCACCAAAATTAGAACAAAAAGAAAGCGCTGACATATTTCAGTTTGTGTAATGAATCTTGAATATATAAAAGTGTACTATTTGAATGGAATATTCCATGAAATTCAAATTTTCTTACATGTACAGTAGTAAATGAACAATCCTGCCATCAAATTCTATCTCTTACCTATCTGCTTATCCATAGCCGCTGCCATGCAGTTTTTGGGCAGCTCTATCAACGCACTTATTCCTGTAAAATGCACAACACAAGGAAAAAATTAATTTTGCTTGTGGGCAAACACTAGTGTCAGGGGGCGAGCAGAGCTGGGGCAACAAACAAAATGTGCAATTTTTTATTGTGACAGTAATATTGCCCTTCTGTAACTACTCACCGGTGTCACTGTGATTTTGTCTTTGACACTGCAACTGAAAATCTTTGTTCCACACGCAAAGCTCTTCACCGCCGGAGACCCACACACACAGCCGCTCCAGTACTAGTAAACACTGGGAGACACACACACACACACACACACACACACACACACACACACACACGCACACACACGCACACACGCACACACTAACATTAATGTACATGCACACACAAAATATCCGTGAAGAAATCAAACATAGTTAACCCAAATAAGCTGCAATTAACCTTAAACTATGATCAAAAGGAGGCAATTATCTTTTTGTTTTTATTTTACCTTAAAGAGGACCTATTATGCTACTTTTCTGGTCTTAATTTCTTGTTTTACACTGCTATAGAGCAACCTGACACGAATCACATCACAAAAAACTATGTAGATTTTCGGGAAGCTCTTTCTCTTATTTTGGCGATCCAGCACATCCTGTCAACACTTGAGTGTGTGTGCTTCGGCTCCCTCCGCCTGTGCTTCGGCCATCTCCGCTCCCCTCTCCCCCCTCCTGCAAACCCCACTCCGTTGTGATTGGTTACCTTCCTTCCGGAACACTTTCAGTGGCGGGAAGCGCGAGCATGGACCTATAAGGGCGCGAGGCAGACGCGAGGCAGACGCGAACAGGGAAGTGACAGCATTACCATACATGGAAACATCCGCGTGGAGACGTCACAAAGTTTTATGCGACGTCACAAATTATGAAAGGGTAGACCGCTTTGAACACGTGACTTCTCGACTGGCTAGAATAGTGTTTAGTGCTCTGCACAGACACCCCAGACGGTCAGCAGGGAATATGTCGAAATGCATGTAAGTCATTATTTGATAATTTAGTATGGTTAAGCATGACTATGAATCATCATAACAACGTTTATAGGTCATAAAAGTCAAAAAGCATCATAGGTCCTCTTTAAATCATAACTGGTAGAAAGACTTTAAGGGTCAAACACAAATTAATTAGTATGTTTCATATCGTGCCAAAACAAACGTAATCGCCCAGGGTTGGATGGCATAACTAGAACATTCAAGAAAATGTATTTAATGAACGAAACAGTTGTAGTCTATATGTTCTATTTTAGGGCTTAATAAATGGAACACAGCTGTTATAAAACGTTGAGTTTCCGTTAAAATTATATTCAGTTCTCTGATCTATATCCATGGAAAACAATGTAGAAGGAGGTTTACCTTTACAGACGACTGCAGATCTGAAATGGTCTGAACCCGGTTGCCTGTATCAGGGTCCCACAACTGACAATAACATTAAGGAAAATAAAGCAACACAACAACATTAAAGCTGGGGTATATGATTTGGGGAGAAAATGGCAGTTGGGATAGAGATTCGAATCCAAATACCTCAACCGCTCCACTTGTTCTCTTTGGTCCCTCCCCTATGGTCCCTCACTGACACGCTCTACACCAACAACGTCGTGCCAAAGTGAATGGACAGTCCCAAAAGCCAATAAGACCAGAGAATCGGAGCCTCGCCCTGATTGCTCAAAGTGTACAGCTCATGTTAACTTTGACCAATCAGAAATCATATACCCCAGCTTTAACATATGAATGATTTTACAGTGTATTTGTCATTGGGTCTTAGGATACACTGAGGCTGCGGTCTGAGGAGGCAGTGATGAGTGACGTGTGTGATGCGTTTCCATGGCTACAGGTGAAGGTGGTGATGGCTGTTATCTGCTGAGAATGGCCCCTCAGCTCCTGCAGCCTCTCGCCCGTCTAAAACAGTCAGAAGAAAAAAGAAAGAAAATGTACACCCAGCTTAAAGCGGCATTGGTAAAAACCACAAAATAAACAAGAAATATTAAGGTGCGAACACACTACACGCGTTACACGCGTACAGACGCATATAAAAATCGGCAATTTTTCCATAGGGAACCATTGGTTTACGCGAGTACATGGTGCGTAGATGCGTTACTCGCGCTAAAGCAACACTTTAGCCGCGTATGAGCCGCATATATACGCACCTAACGCACCTACGCGCGGAGTTCAAAAATTTTACTTTTTACGCTCCTACGCGTGACGATTAGCCGCGTTGGCCAATCAGAGTTGGGCTTGACACGATGACACATACATTGGCACGGTCGGAGAACAGTGTACACAGAGGCTGAGAGACACCGAGGAGGAAAATGTATTGCAGGCAGCCGGTGCTGTATGACAGCAGCTCAGGAATAGAAGACGTGGGGAGAGTAAACTTTAGCCGATAAAACAAGTTAGCGCCGTATAGCATTAGTTAACTCACCCTGTTGTGTGCAGGCGGCTAGCGCCTCATATTATGAACCCAAACATGACGGCTATGTCCGGGGGACTTTCACGACAAGTACAGCGAAGCACCGGTGTTGATCTACGCCAGCCATGGTCCCCTGTCACAGCCAGGTAGGGTAATGTTGGCTACTTGCCTTTATGTTGTGCCGCCGTGCACCGATGCTGCTGTAACTGTGTTTGTTATGTAGCTGCCGTGAATATGCAATGCTGTTTTAAATATAGGCTATTTGTGCTGTTCAGTTTGTCTTTTGGCACAGTTGTTGGCCGTGTTGTTGTTGTTTTTGTGCGGACATGCACGCTGTTGTGTCGGGTCGGGTCTGATCGCAGCCATGGTTGATTAGGGGAAATACATTATCGGGAGGGAGACTAGGCACGTTACGCGCGTAGAACCATTTTTGACACAAAATGATCAAGCAACATTTTAGCTGCGTTACGCACGTAAAGCTTACGCAGGTAACGCGGGTAACGCGTGTAGTGTGTTCGCACCTTTAGTGTAGTCATGGACTCTGACCTGAATCTTAAAAAAATACATTAAGTCAATCAAGTCAGCCTACTACCACCTTAAGAACATATCAAGAATTAAAGGGACTTATGTCTCAGTAGGATTTGTAAAAACTTGTCCATGCATTTATCTTAAAGGTGAAGTAAGCGGTTTATTTATGTTAATATAAGTGTTAAATCTCTCTTTATTCATACAGTGATCACTTACATAATGTGCGCGTTTCATAAAGCCGATCTCTCAGTCAGCTGCTCTGCATGTAATCGGCAAATAAACTTATTGGAGTATCCCGAAATTTTTATCCAATCACAAGAGAGAATGCTACAAAGCGACACCCGTCTCACTCATGTCTCACTGCCGGTGCACGCCAGAGCGACAGATGGGTGAATGTTTATGCGCCTACAATGGCGGAGCAGGTAAAATTCCTTCCCAATGTCTGTTTTGATGGTTTTTATCATGTTTTATCACACTTATGGATCTGAGATGATGCTAGATAACTCGCTGCTTGAAGACCGCAGTGCATTAATGTGGTGACGTAGGGACGAGCGAGGGGACTGCTAACTGCAGTAACTGACAGGAAGTTAGCTAAAAGAACCATTCCGCTTACAGCACCTTTAAGTCTACCTAAAAAAGTAAATCAGACTGCTTCAGCTTAACATGGAGCTTTCAGTTTCTATGTGCCACATATCTTGAACAATCTCTTCTGTTTTTATTGTTACTGCAATTATACAGTTTATTTTTATTTCCCTGTAAAACACTCTTGCCTTGCCTAATGCCACCGTATTGAGTGCAATTTTCAAAAAATGCCCTGACATAATCAACCTTTTTGGAGTATTATTACCTCAACGTTCCAGACCAACACTAGGCCATCGTCCCCGGCCGAGGCACATCTGGAACACACAAGATGAGACGCATGAGAATGTGGTCAACTCTCCGATACGTGACGGAGATACTTGAGAGGAGGAGATGTGCACTTGGTTGGCAGCAGGCGTCAAGTTCAACCAAGTGTAGCCAAAAACACCCGGTTAATCTCTCTCTCTCTGTGAGGGATTATTTCCCCTCTCTCCATCTCCACCTTAAAATAACATTTGTCCCGAAGCTTTTTCCACCTTAACTTGCCCTTTGACCCCCCTACCGTCCCCCTTCTATCCCCACTATATGTCCCAAAATCAACAGACAGGATGAGCAGATGAAATGAGAAAAAAGAGAGAGGAATTGTCGAGGATACATTTTTCGGACTTCAAAAGCAATCTTGGGGGGAATTTTCTAGCCTTTGCCCCTGACTGTGGACCTGTGTGCGGAGAGGACGCGACCCAGAGGAGGGGGTTTATTACAGAGGGAGACCAGGCGTGAAGTGAGGGTCTCACACACACGCACACGCGCGCACGCACGCACGCACGCACACACACACACACACACACACACACACACACACTTGTATTTCTATCTTTGCGAGGACCGTCATTGACATACTGCATTGCCCAACACCTTGCCCTAACCTTAATCATTATTACTTAATGCCTAACCCCAACCCTCACACTAACCCTAACCTCAATTAATACCTGAACCTAAACACCTAGTTTTAAAGCTCGTAATGCGTAACTTCTGTCACCCGCATGAGGAATTCAGAGTAATAACAACAACACTGTCGGCACATCTAAATCACCTAAGCCTTCGGTGATTGTTCATAAATGTTATACCTTCTGCTTTATGTAAAGGTTTTTTCATAGCAGTACAATCTGAAACTGAAACATTTCTTGGGCGCTTCTTGGGATTTTTCTGAGGTCCTGTGCCAATGTTAAGGGGTGACACCAGTTTGTAAACGCTGCCATACTGAGAAATACAGAGAGTTTTGTGGAGCTGATGGGCTAAATTAACTTTGTGTCAACTTGTTAGGCGATGGCTTGAATGTGACCGACATTCATTTATATGAAAAAGTTACGCACTATAGCTCTAAAACCTTGTCTTAACAATCAAATGGCCCTTTTAAAGAAGTGAAGACCAGCCAAAATTGTCCTCACTCCTATGGAAAAGCTTTATGTCCTCCCAAAGATGCCTGTACACGTACACGTACACGTACACACACACACACACACACACACACACAGTCCCGTTATAAATCCCAATCTGACCACTTATGCAGAGCCAGTCTACCATGCCCGTGTGCAGTGTGCTTCCACAAAGGAGCGGTGTCGAGAGGAGGAGAGCAGGTGCAGAAAGTGTTCAGTGTGTGTGTGCATGTGTGTATGAACAGCATTAAAAGGGGCTTTTGGGTGTTAGTGTTACTGTACTGTGCACACACACAATCACACAGTGGTGATGATTGGGCTCTTGTCATGCTCTGTAAGTTTTCTGTAGGTGAGGATCTCCTGTCAATCACATGGTTATAGGGGCCAGCCAAGGGTAGAGAGGTTAGTGTGTGTGTGTGTGTGTGTGTGTGTGTGTGTGTGTGTGTGTGTGTGTGTGTGTGTGTGTGTGTGTGTGTGTGTGTGTGTGTGTGTGTGTGTATGTGTGAGAGAGGAGAGAGCCTAGTGTGTGTGTGTGTGTGTGTGTGTGTGTGTGTGTGTGTGTGCGTGTGCGTGTGTGTGTGTGTGTGTTGTGGTCGGCGTTTTCTTCTTACCTGAAGTCATCAATCTGAACCAGAAATCGAACGATGTCAAAATGTCCCTTCAGCACCTGCAGCTCAGTGAAGCAGTTTTTGGGCTGTTCCTCTCCGATGAGCAGGACGGAGCTTTTCTGCCGACACAAGAGGGAAAGTGGTGAGACAAGCAGAGGCAGGCAGCGCTGGAAAACTCTGTGCATTCACAGCCTAGTAGTAGTCTTCTTATGGATACTCACTACTTAAAGTGAGACTCTCCATTGTTTTTTTTCTAGCAAATTTGAACATTTATTTAAAAAATAACAATAATCAGAAATGATTCAATGTAAGTATTCAAGTGGCAAAATGTATTGATGACATCGATAAGTTAAACACTTTATTATTCTATTTATCTTTTTACCTGCAGCCTTTAAAGGTGCACTAGTCAGTTCCAAAGGGGGCGTGGGGGGGAGGGGGTGTTTACATTTGCAGAGTCTGCAGTTAGTTTACAAACATATTTACTCTACTTGTAATTCTTTGCGCTGAATAATAATATCATCATAAATCAAAAGTTAATCATATTGAACGACCTGCAACCAAACGTAAGACTAGAATATGTTTGCAAACAAAAGCAGAAAGGTTGTTTATTCAGTTATGAGAATATACCTTAAAAAGTGTATGTATGCCTTGTTAATTAAATATCAAAGCAATGGTTCCCAGCCCATTTTAGGTGTGTGGGCCCTGAACTAAAATAAGTCTATGCTCCCTTACACCAAATAGCCATTTCCTCTCTAAACCTCTCAGGTGATTTAATAGAGGTTCAAATCAGTCAGGTACTGCTCATGTGTTAATGCACAAGCAATCATATAATAATGTGTATTATTATATCATTCCCAGGTCACCATTTTTTAGGCTGAATGAGTATTTTTGATACCTTCAGTATATTTTGCAGATAATACTTTTATTTTTACTATATTTGTTTTGCAGATACATGAAGCTTATGAAGATTATATGAATATACAGTATTGTCCTCCAAACAATAATACCATAAACAAATAGGAACATATTGTGGAATAATATAGTTAATAAACAATTACAAATAGCTTCCTTTGCTGCCATGATGAATAACATTGAGCTACATCATCTCACCTCCACTGAACCCTGAGCCTCTCGACCACCAAGAAACCACCGAAGCATTTTTAGAGTTGAACGTTATCTGAAATAAATGAAAGAATAAAGACTTAACATATTTATCTGAATACGAGCGCACTATGATAGCTTGACATGATGATGCATTGTACTGTACCAGTCATTGGCGTAAACAGAGGAAAACCCCGAGACGCTTCCGCTGATGAAATATGTTTATCGTCCCTTATTAGAAGGCTTTAAATCTTCGTTTTGTCAACCGGATGTTTTCAGAGAAGGCGGGACTCATGTAATGTTGCAAAAACATTAAATATATGAGCTAGCGACATGTTATTAGACGGTGCATTTCTGTAGTACATGTCACGACCATAACAGAACCCATTCATGTGACTGAAACTGAAACTACGGAAGCCCTAGTTGGACAAGACTCCTTCAGGACGACTGCTGTAGCAAATATGTTGTTATGATGGGGCTCCTGTGCAGTTTTGGAGTTGTTCTTTTTTAGTGCTTTTTTTTACAATTATAACACAAACAGTCCATTCTCGAAAAAAATGTGTGTTACAGAAAGTCAGCTCGTAATAATGCATTGTGTGTATTCTGTTAAAAATGGTAAAGTTGTCATTCTCCTTTTCACAGCTAGATGGCAGTGTGTCACAATCACATGAGATCAGAGGTAGGCTACGTTTCAAACCTACATTTTGCCTAATGTTTTTCTCCATGCGTTCATCTGAACTATG
Organism: Hyperoplus immaculatus; assembly: GCA_949357725.1. Lineage (NCBI taxonomy): Eukaryota > Metazoa > Chordata > Actinopteri > Uranoscopiformes > Ammodytidae > Hyperoplus > Hyperoplus immaculatus. The sequence continues at coordinate 23,437,707 of OX442365.1, forward strand.
AGTGAAATTCCAGTAAGACAAAATCAAATAATGTTTGATTTTTCTTGTATAATTTAAATACTTTACATGCCTACATATTTCCCATACTATTTATCTTCCTCCGTTCCTTGAGTTAATGTTGACCTGTCATGTCCCACAGTGTTTTCCCCTGTCAACACACAGACACACACATACCAGTGACACACACACACACGCACACACACACACACACACACACACACACACACACACACACACACACACACACACACACAGTTACACACACTCACACAGATGAAAAACAACATACCAGTGACACACACAGTCACACAGATGCAAACATACAAGTGAAGTGACACACGCTAACACACACCCAAACACACACAGTCACACACACACACACACACACACACACACACACACACACACACACACAGTCACACACACATATCAACCCTTAGCTGTGTCTAGTGCTGCTCCCCCGATTGAGAGACATGCAGTGTGTAGGCCCTGTGACCTTCATGGTGGCTCAGATCCGCGGCTGGCACTGATTTCTGATTTAGTGTCGATCCGCCGCGCTTGTCAGGGGCTGCGAGGTGCTTTCCATGCGGTAATAGAAAAGCTTCAAGGGCAGCTAGACAGACAGAGGAGGAGGGCTAGTGAGAGAGGGATAGGGTGGAGGTGGAGGTGGAGTGAATGGGGGTTTTTTAGATTTGGTTTTGGAGATGGGTGATGCTCTGTTTGTTTAAGTAACTGTCAGATATCTGGAGGAATGGGTCAAACATTGTATGTAGTAGACCCAGAAGTGTTTGGAGGGAGTATTAAAGGTGGTGTCAGCCATTGTGGAGAGTGTTTGTAGTCAAAATCACTTTTTGGGGAAAATCAGTGAATATCTCCACACGATCCGCTACCTGTCTGTACTGTTTTTGATCCAGTGTTACATGTAAATACACAGCCTAGACTCTGTAAACTGGCATTTTGCTAGCTACAATGGGCCCCTTTGGTAACACTCTGATTACATACCAGTTTACAGAGCCTAGGCTGTGTATTAGTACTGGATATTTTTTTGAGCGCACACAGTTTTGACAGGTAGTGGATCATGCAGGAGAAAATTCACTGATTTTGAAATTTTTTCTAATGTCAAAATCTAATGTCTAATTGTGTACATTTCTAAAAAAATATATATTTTTGAAAATGAAAAATGTAGATGTTGGATAAAGCCAGAGTTCAAATCTTTACTTCAGTTTTACAATGTTTTGATGTCCAACGATTTTACTGAAGATTGTTTCGATATGGCCTTGAACAGTGAATGTTTTCACCAAACCTAGTAATCCATCTATCATAAATTAGAAAGGAAAAAATAAAATGTAATGAGGCCACAAAATGAGTCGGAGAAGGCACATTTAAAAAAACACATATGGATGAAAAACAAGAGAGAAAGCATGTTGAGAATAGACAGTGGAAGTAAAGCAGAGATTTAGCAGTAGTCGACTTGGGCGGAAAAAATTGGTGAAAAAAGTACGTGGCTGCTGAGTGCAGTCGCCTAGACGACCAAGTGTCAAATATGACCAATGGCAGGAATCAGCTAAGGAGGTGAAGTCATGATGCGATGGCCACCAAAACACTCACACACACTAAACAGTACACTCAAAAGCAAAAAAAAAAATATGTATATATATATATATATATATATACAGTGCCTCACTATATAGTGCCTGATCTAACCCCCCTGCCTACACTGCTATCTCCACCATACACCCACTAAGGAAAACAAATGGTTATGATGATGGAAGAGGAATTAAGTTATAATTTAACATTGGGGCCAACAGCAGTGTTCAATAACAGGCTCCCTAACCCTCCCTATGGCCGTGCCCGGGACCAGAGTCCAGATTCTTGACCAACACACTTCACTGTCCCTCTTCATCAGGATTTCACTGTGTCCTGCTTTACCTAGCCTGGCCTCTGCCTCTGCACTCTAGACCTCAATACGCAGGGTATACAGCAGCACACAAGTCCCACTGCTTATAATGTACAGAGTTACGCCATGTTTCTTGTTTATTTTAGAATAAATATGACTTCCCAATATTTATATTCCGGTAGTTTAGTATGTTTTTATATAGGTGAGAAAATGCAGGCAAAACACTTTTTCTTTTCTAGCACTGGTACATTTTGAGATTTTTAGATATTTTTCTTCCATAGCAAGTCTTCTTTTATTCTAGTATCAATAAAAGGTCCAAATGATACATATAGGTTTATGCCTTGTCTGTTTGCGTCTGTTTATGTCACCTATGCAATCATCTTTAATGGCCATTATCTCAACATAAGTATTTTTTAATACTCTGAACCAAAAAAATCTCAAAGTATTTACACCAACTAAACTTTCTATAATCATTAATAGGACTATTTTGAAGCTTAATATCGAAGGATTTGTTGATATGTTGGGAATTGTCTGAATTATGATATATGTTCAACAGTATTTTATATATACGCATTCAGTATACATATATAATCCAGAGGATCATGGTTTTAAGCTGACCAGGGTAAGATGCCTGAGTGTATTCAAGCTTGTCACTTTGATTTGTCACATGAGTATGAATGTAATCGCCGTGTTTCAGTCATCATAGGTTAATTATCAGCCTTGACCTATTACACACACACACACACACACACACACACACACACACACACACACACACACACACACACACACACACACACACACACACACACAAAGACAGTCACACATAAAGACAGTCACACATAAAGACAGTCGCTATCTTTGGACACAGGGAGGGAAGGATTGCTTTTGTAGGAATTCCAAAAGGTAAGAAAAGATACAGAATGTAAAGCTGCCATATTGTCATATTATCATCTGCTTCTGTGTCTAACTGTTCATCACACTCTCTCTCTCTCTCTCTCTCTCTCTCTCCCTCATTTGCTGACCCACTAATGTTCTGTTCATTTTCTCTTATGAATAGATAATGGGCCAAAATCAAATCTCTTCATTTGCATGTAATACAATTAAGACCTTTTCAAACAATGACAAATGGATGGAGCAGCAAGATGTCAGTCAGCCCTGTCAGCGCCAGAGCAAAAAGACAGCGTCAAAGCCAAACCTCTACATTTTTTTTAACGAAAATTATTAAAACCTCCAATTAGATTTTCCTCAGCGCCATCTGGCATAACAATCACCAAGACGCTCCGAGACTCTGCCTGTCAAATAACATTAAAGTTCTCATGAATTTTGGTTTTCAAAATGTGAATGTGGAGACACCGAAATACCTCTAGTCCCCCCACACAAAAAAAAGACCTCTTAAAATGTTCAATAATTATGGGATGTGCGGCATAAAGGATTTCAAGATATTCCATTATGCTAAGCTAAGCTAACTGGCTGTAGCTTCATAATAAGAGGACAGTCATGACAGTGTTGTCAATCTACTCATCCAGCTCTATGCAACCAATTGTATGACTGTTCTTGAAACTTGAATGTTCTCCCAAATGTGAGTATTTTTAGTATGAACTTCCCTCTTTTTTCACCAATATTGTTACCACTTTGAACTTGAAAGTAAGAATCATACCAGAAAGAGGATATTTTGTACAAATAAGACCTTAACTATGGAATATACACACTTGATAAGCCTCTTAGTAGCTTTAGCAAAAGGCTTTTAAATGTGTTTTTGCATAGAACAGGGACGTATTCTTGGTTTCTTGGTTTTAAATAGAACAGAAATAATAGCCTATCCTTTAAAATATGCATATTTGCTTTTTCTAGCCAAAAGCTTAACAAGAAGACTCATCAAATTCATATAACGGTATTTTCACAAAATGTGACAAAAAAACTAAGATAATTGCAAAAAATTTGGACCATTTCAAGTAATTGTTTAGATTTTTTTATACAGTGGCATAATGCATTTTATAAATAGAAATTCTCACAATTTAATTTAGACATCCCCAATATACACAAACATAACCATATGCACACACAAACAAACTCACAAGTGTACAACACACACACACACACACACACACACACACACACACACACACACACACACACACACACACACACACACACACACACAGGGGGAAATTAATGAGCTCTCATTCATAAACCAGGCTAGAGAGAGCCATATTCACCCTTGGATGGTTTATTGACTGATTTCATTTATTTGTGCGGAATAAATAGGAGGTAAACATTGGCTCACTCTCACAATTTCTTTTCTCGTGGACACACTCGCTGCACAGCATTCTGGGAGAAATGATCCCACCAGCAGCAGGGTCACTGATTGGCTACCTCGTCAGCGTGTGACAAATTACCCAATGAGAAATAGGTTACCCATTTCCACAAACTAATTAACCTGGGTGATAGCGAAACAAATTATTACATTTATGTAATATTATTTCACATCTGTCGCCAGACTACAAAATCTTTATCCCCGTTCCTCCCCACCCCCACCCACCCAGATGGCTTCTTCTTCTTTGTTTTTATAAACACATCCAGAGATTTCAGACCTTATTATACATGTGTGTGTGGTACATGAAGATTGTACTATATTTTAAAGGATTTATTTCATAACTTTAAATAGAAATCTAGTCAAAAGTTGTTGTTTTTTGCTTATCCAGGATCACTACAAACCTGAGAGGTTACAAGATGATCCACAGCATTGGGAATGAGAGAAAGAAAACACATCTCTGCAACATAAATATTGTAACTTAATATTGTCTTGCTCTTTTTACTTATCTTTCCATTGTGTGCAGTTTACATTTTTACCCTCAAAACGTTTAAATTAAACAATCCTACAAGGGAAAGTGACTCTTTGGTTCAACTAATATACATTCAATTTTAAGCTACACCAATCAGTTAGAGTGGAGAACAAGTGAAAAAATGAACCAAAATATACTTTTCAACTTGCTCTCACTCGCTCAACTTTAACACCACACGTATCATCTCACATCAAAACTTAGGAAATCTTGTGCCGGTTGCATACATGTGCTAACGGAACCAAACGGATCTGCACATGGGGAGCTGTCCAAGTGAAAGGATGTCCAACCAACTGCCTCATCAACTCCCATATTAACTGAGACCTGACACTTCTGGGTAAATGCATACAGTGCAAGACTTCTGCTTCTTCTAGTTCTAACTGTATATTAATTATGTCAGTTAGACTCACAGTTAAAGATTTAGGCAAACATCTAACAGGTAATATGTTTGCCTACCACTTTTCTAAACCGCTTTAGTTTTCACTTTTTACACACTACAGACACAATTTTCCTCATCCTAAATCCTTTTCTACCATGCTCAATAGCATGGAAGTATGAGTATTGGAATGCACCCATTCTGTTGAGTTGACCTCTTTTACGGGCCCAGAGCTTTATATATCGTTTTTGTAAACAGTTTAATTTTTTTTTTGGTTAAAGGTGCTCTGAGGAACTTTCAGTTAGTGTTAATTCTTGCACCCCCTTTGGACAAAAGCGGTAGTGCTTTTACTACAGCAGCTGTAGTTCCTGGGTGAGCGTACCCATATCAAAGACATAAAGAAAAAACTATATGAGAATAGCATTCTTTGCACTGATGGTCTCGTTTGCTGTTACATGTTGCACCTTTAAATAAAACCTTTCTATTTGGAAATTAATACGACTCCTCGTACCTTAGTGCTTGGTCCCAGACATCCTTCATGTTTGAATCCACCATCAGTAATTATAAGCAAAGCCTGTTTATATACGGAAATGATCAAGATAATACAGTTGCCCATAAGAATTTGATGATTTCAGCAACTCTATTCCTCTTCATCCTGTATTTAGGCTTTTTTATTAACTTAGAATATCATTGTGCGTTTTCAGCAAAATGATCATAAACTGAGAAATACTTTAATAATTTGGTCTGCTGCCAAATTGACAGTTTGCTCTTATCTGAGATTGAGTTTTCCTGAATTAATAATTGGGAGGTAAGGATTTTGTGTGGGACTGCTCCTGAACGACCAATATATCTTATATTCCTGGTATTGGAAGACACTTTCGTCTACCTTAAAAAAGAAATGTATATTTAGTTACATTATATAGCTTCTGTGTTCAAATTGTGAATTCTAATTTCACTTGTACTTTACATTTAGTGAGTGTACTTTACATGTTTTTTACAGGTCACTTGTGCTTTTATGACCTCAACTTGTACCTTAATAAACGGCTTGAAGAAAGGAGGTTTTGATTCATGATGTGACATAATTGAAAATGATTTTTATTTGATCATTTACATTGAATTGATATAAACATGTCCATGAAACAAAATGGTCCAAACATTTAAGAAAGTCATATTTTGATAATAAGCACATCAGACATAATTTTTTTTTGGAAACATAAGTTATTATCACAAACTGACCAAAATGGGAACGAGAGTGTGTCCGCTACACAAAAACATCCTATATAACAGATTATATTTAAGTCAGTTTCCTTTTGTCTTAAAGGTGCACTATGAAACTCAGGGTGTGTCAGAATAGTGAACATTTTCTAATTTATATTCTCATAACTGGATAAACAAATTTTCCTCAAAGGAGAATTGGATCCCTGGAACTCTGTTTGAAGTTAGAAAGCTTCCTGAAAAGTTCCTGTTTAACTGTTGTTGTTTACAGCAGTAGGGCCCACAGTTCTGTTTACAAGCATATTCTTGTGTTACATTTGCTTCCAGGTGACTCAACATTATTTTGATTTACGATGATAGAATTATTCAATACCAGGAATTACATATAGAGAAAAAAATGTGTTAATTAACTGCAGGCTCTGCATATGTAAACAAACACCCCTCCCCTGAAACTGCACAGTGCACCTTTAATTTATAGCATTTCCCTTCTATTTTTGCCTTGAACAGCACATGCAGTCAAGTCCTCATGGTGTCCTTCTGTTTATTTTCCTCTGGCAAATTTTGTTCTTTTTTTAAAATATCCAGATGTCTAGTCCACTGTGTGTGCAACCATTGTGGCCCTTCAGAATTGCATGCTGTTGCAGCAAGTATGGGGGGAATAATGTCTGTGACCTATTCATAGTTTTGTATTTCAAAGTATCCACAGAATTTGTCTTCAAAAACCGAACTGTCAGTCACCAAGAAAAAGTAAATAAATACAGAACAAACAATAAGTTAATTTAAATAGACAAATAAATCGTTGCCATATAGGCTACATGCAAAATAATAAATTATAGCTTCAAGGTGGAATCAGCGATTCTGGAGAATGCATGTTGTCAATGAAAACAAAATCCAGTGTTAATACATAGCTTAGGCTCTGTAAACTGGTATGTAAGCAACTGGGACCACCATCATGCCATTTAAAGAGCTTAGGCTGTGTATTAACACAATTTTTTATTCCATGATTTTGACAAAAGTGATTTTGACAACAAGCGTCAGGAATCGCTGACTCCACCTTTAAAACAGAACCAGTCATGGGCCTATGCTTGATAAATGCCAACAGGCCTGATAAATAGCTGCAGATGTCCTTCTTGTTTGGGAGAAAAAAAATCCGGGTTGTATCTTTCCACGGTGCGCAGGCCGCCATTGTAAATAAGAACCTTATCTGAATGACTTGCTTGTATAAATAAAGGTGAAATAAATAAATAAAATATAGTGAAAGAATAGTTCCTCTTCTTCTTTGCTTATACTAAGTAAAACTCATGGACACTTGGTGCTCGAGCGCTTTGCGGCGAAGCGACGCGATGCTTGTCCCTCTCCAGACGTCACTGTCCGGGGAACTACACAGCTGAGGAGAGCCGGTCACGTTGCTCCCCATGCCGGGGAACTGCTGGTACAGGTGCGACTGAAGCCCCGAGCCGTTGGACGACATATTGGCGAGACCCATAGAATTGGGAGGCGGGCCCGCACCTAGACTACACTGGGACAGGGACTGGGCCATCGCCTGCTGGTGCTGGCGGCCCAGAGCGGGGGGGAGCTGTAGTTGGGAGACGCCGGGCATCCCTCCCCAGCGCGTGTCGTTGGCGTGGAAGGAACACAGACTGTCGTTCATGGCCGCCGCCGCTGCCGCCGCCGACTGGAACTGCAGCTGGCTATGGTGCGTCGGCAGCAGGGTACCGGGGGACCGGAAGACGTTGGTGGTCTTCTTGCGCTTCTTCCATTTGGCGCGACGGTTCTGGAACCAAACCTGCAAAGACAGAGAAGAGATTGGTTAGGATTAAGAGGAGACGATGTAGGCTAATAGTTTATGTTGGATTCGTCCTTTGCACTGGCTATTAATACACGTTGAGCTTGACATTTTAACATTCTATTATAATGTGCTCCTATTTAATGTGTTTTTTATTTTCATTTTGCGTATCGCCTATAATTTGGTTTGTATAGTGTTTCGAGTCTGTACAGCCCGTGGTCAACCGAGGTTGTTTTAAATGTGCTTAATAAATGAACTTTGACATGACTTGAGAAATGAATGGGAAAAACAATATGGTGTATAGTTTATGGCTGGACCGCAATTAAGTCCAAGTAAATTAAATGTAATATTACTGTGTGATGAAAAAGATGTACATTTTTATGCAGTGTGTCAAAAATATTTCAAATTCAAAAAAGAAGGTTGGTGAAAAAAGTTAAGTCTACAAAAACGTAGGTTAAATAACTGACCATTTCAGGGCCGTTTCATGTGCAACCACAACCCTTTACATTGGACCAATGTTGCGCCATACGCATTCCCGTGTGAGGCTGGTTTGTGCACTGACAGGTCATGTTACCTCACATAAAAAGGCTCTGACATCGGTCTGTGATCACCATTATAATACAACAACCGATAATAAATCACTGACTTATGTTTTCTACCGGGATCTTTCCAGCCTATAACAACGCAGTAAAATGCTCAGATGTAGCCTTGTGCGTAAACGTACCCAATTAACAAAAACATATACATAACTTCTTAAATTTAATATTTAAAAAAAAAATCAACATAACAGCCTTTGACATGAGTAATCTTAAAGGTCTACGACATGTTACAATAGGATTTAATTTGTAGCCTGTGCCTTTTTTTAAATTGATCTAATTTTACCACAAAAAAACGGCCTATTACAATACATTGATGTGTAATTGTCTCGGCTTTTCAGGGATTCAGAAATTATTTTTATTTATTTCTATTCGTGACATTTTTAATTTTGAGCAAAATCCAAAATTGTTGTCAACATAATTCGATCCACCAAATGATGTTTCTTGCTGAAGGCGCCATTGGGAAAGCACGCGCTCAGGTAATAAAGATAATGTTATTGCAGTAGTGACAAACGGACTCTATTTCTCAAGCCCATTTCTGTGAAGGTTTGGTTTTTCCTCTATGATTAATGTGAAGATTTGCTTGAGAAAGTGGGGCGCGGTAATAAGAACGGGACAATCTCTCTCTCTCTCTCTCTCTCTCTCTCTCTCTCTCTCTCTCTCTCTCTCTCTCTCTCTCTCTCTCTCTCTCTCTCTCTTTCCCAATGTGCGCGTGTGGCCATGCAGCCGTGAAATCCGGCCTGAAATGCATTACACTTCAAAGGCAAGAAAAGGCAATTTCTCATTCTGTATAAAAAAAAGCCATAGTGCACCCTCAGCAAGCAGCAGCGTCCAGCATTAAGACGTGAGTAGCACTGACAGCCCCATCGCTATATAAACTCAACCTGCTTCTTTAGCCTATTTCAGCACCTTTCAAAATAGCAAATGAGCGTCATTTCACTAATTCCTATTTTATGGAAATACTATAAGGAAACCGAATTGACTAGAGCAATAATAATAATGATTATGGCGGCATTATTTCACATGTGAGTGAAGCCAAAGTGCATTTGCCATCGCTGGTTAATAAGGCGGTGGCGCCATTATTCCTAATGTGGAAATATTTTACTTTGTGTAGACATCAAGGAGGTCAGTGAAAAGACGGTGTTATAGGAGAGAGAAGAAAAAAAACATATTAATAAAATAAAATACCCATAATATTTAGTCAAGATGTCACTGGTCTTTTTAAACGCAGAGGTCGTAAAGATGCGATTATCATTTGGTTCCCTGTGGATTCATTAACATGAGATGGACACAAAATGTCAGGCAAATCTTACAGGAGATGACAACAGATTCAGACTGCTAAACGAACAGCAGCGAAGAGATTTTTAGTTTCTACATCATAAAATCCTAAACCTTGTGATATAAAAGGAACAACAGGGATGGATGTTGATGTCATGCCGATACAGTAACGCCTATCATGTCTGTATGTATTTACAGTGTGTGTTGATGGAGCACGTGCGTAATCCACAAGGTCGAGTGAGTTGAGACCAGACACAGTCACACGTCACTCACACACAGGAACGACCATTAACCTGTGTGTTCTCAGCTATATTTCATTGGTTATTTGATCATATTGTTATATCAAAGCTATAAGAAAAACAATAATTTC
>OX442365.1:23453067-23468067 GCA_949357725.1 Hyperoplus immaculatus
ATGCTAAATGTCATGCCTTAAAAAAAAACATTTTAGTCAATAGGCACAAAATCAGTTGTATTATTATTCTTATTATTATTGATAATAGGCATATTTTTGTTTTATAGGATTCAATTTGCTTTTTGATAAATTCCTCTCCCTGAAAGTTGTTTTTACTATCAAATGTGTTTAGTTCCACTAATTCAAAGGCATCTATTCACCTAATAGTGGCAATAGTGTGTGTGTGTGTGTGTGTGTGTGTGTGTGTGTGTGTGTGTGTGTGTGTGTGTGTGTGTGTGTGTGTGTGTTTGTGTGTGTGTGTATCTTGTTTTTGTGCTGACTTGATATGGCTGTAATTAGGGTAAACAGGGAGCCAAAGTCACACTTATAGCAACAGACTAACAGTGACACGCGCGCATCAATCTTATACCGTGACAATAAATAAAAAATAAGACAAACAAATACGCCCGCTCAAAGTTAATGCAGTGCATCAGAGTGGAAAGTAGACATTTTCACGCGCCGTGGAGACGAGGAGGAGTGACTTTTAATAAAACTAAAAATAATATAAAAGCATACAATTGAATATTGAATATGGTGTATTATATATACAGCATTTATGTGTGTTGCTGGTCTTACAGTTGAAGGCATGCATGGGGCTTAAACCTGTGACCTCATAGTTACAAAAGGCAGCACACACAGACAGACGCGCACGCGCGCGCGCACGCACGCACACACACACACACACGCACACACACGCAGACACACACACACACACGCACGCCTCTTCTCCTTCCTCTCTCTACCCGCTTCTGCAGTCTGCATTCACTCAATTAGAGATTTCTGAGGAGAAATACAATCGATCTTCCATCTGCACAATGCCCCAGTTTAACAAATGAGATTCTTGTTTCATGCAGCTGATTTGGTGACAGTGGTGGTGGGTAGGAGTGTCTGTATGTGTGTGTAGGGGAGGATTAGGAGTAATAATAAGTCACGGCTGGCTCTGCGTCCTGCAACCAGCATCTATAAACTTTGACACGGACAAATTTAAACAGCAGAAAAATAAAAAAATAAATCTCGCAAGTGCGAAAAACGCGCCTCTCCTCCTCTGCCGCTTCCGCCGCATGTGAGGAACCTGACGTCAACAAACGAACTCTTGCCGTCGATAACGTGAACGTATTGTAGGTCAATGTCCCCCGCACAGTTAAAGCCAATTCAACAACATCAATTACGGTGAAAAAGGTAAATTGTCAAAAAGATAGTTGATTAAAAATGGCAATAGCCCAAAACATCTAAAAACACTTAATTAGGCCTGGAAGTAAAAGTCCTGATTTTGATATTAACTTTAAGGCTACGTGACGACTAAATGGCTTCTGCCAGGGTTAGGCCTACATTGAATAGCCTATGCAGTACGTTTATAATATGTATGATGCATCGACATAAGCTGGATTTTAATGTAGTAGCTGCTCATTTTACCCATTTTATATAGCCTATAGCATACTGTTTGGTGGTTTTATTGACTACATGAGTATTGTATTTCATGTTCTCATTAGAAGTTATCTCAATCTTAATCTGCAAAGTATGCTGCTCAATAAAGAGTATAGGCCTACAAAGATAAGATACAATTACATAACATTCAATTATTTAATTAGAATGTTATGTTACTTTATGTATAGGCAACTATAGCACAGCAGTATAAAGAAGTCCCCTTTAGGTTGGAAAAAAGCAGCTTGGAGGTTATATACAGGCCAGTTCGTTCATTTAGTGCTAATTTAAGGAGGTCTATATGGTTGGTTTTCATGTTAATTCACAGCAGAGAAGTCAGCTGATCGAAGCATGTGTAGGCCCATGCACTCTCCAATTAACAACAAAGGAATCCCCCATTCTATTTGAATGACAGAAGCTAATGAAATATGGTGAAAAGTAACTAATTGCTCAATTGCAGGACTTTAGTAGAAATGTTGAGGTACTTGGACTTAATTGGAGTATTTACATTTATGCAATTTTGTTCTTCTTTAGTTTAGAAATGGACAAGATTAGACATGTCATCAGTTTATAAAATAGCCTACACTATGTTAGTGTAAAGATTAATGCTCAAATAATAAAATAAATGTTAGATTATTTGCTCCTCCTTCACCTGCAACATTCAAACGCTGCGTTCAAGTTCATGCACCGTTAATAAAAATCCAATTATGAAACCTAATAATACACAGATAGGGGGCATCCTGCTGCCTAATTAGAGTTTTTTTTTTTTTTTTTTTTTTTTTTTTTTAATTGTTCACTATTTTCTTATGCTTGAGTAGGCTAAATCATTTGAATCCAGACGTAGGCTATACTGTAGCGTTGTCCATGTTTTTGGTTCAAGGTTCCTTTATTGCCATTCAAAACGTCAAGCAGCGTACACTGACAGAAATAAAAAGATTAAAAAGTGACAGTAAGCAATGGGGTCAAAGCTATAGAATAAATAAGTTACTTAACTAGAATAACTGTATAGACACATGATATTATCTCTAAAACCTATGAATTAATAAGAGAATACACACTTAAAATATAGCCTACTTTACATAGCCTAGCCTATTAAAGCACATCAGTCTATAGGCTAGTATTTCTGCTTTTACTCCCGTTAATCGTGTGAATGCTTTTTGTATCCAGTGAATCGCTACCTCTTTTATATACACCAGTGTATGGTTGAGAGCATGCGGGGTTGAGAGAAGTGAACAGCTTGCAGCTTGCGGGTCCTTTCTTCACACAAACCCAGATGTAGCGCGCGCCACCGCCGCATCTCATGCCTCAATTAGTGCCGCTGCCCTCTGCACGGACTCCGATTAGGGCCGTGATTTATCCGAAAGAAATATAATTATAGCTTCCAAATAAAATAATCAGCATTGAAGAGCGATTTCCTTAACAAGACGGAGCGGGCGAGATGCCACGGAGTAGCGCGCGCCTCATTAGGACGCTAATGGGACTTTGGGGGTTGATCCCGCGATAATTATCGAAATCTGTAAAATAAGGATCAAGTCAAATGTAACCTTAATTTGTCTGGCAATTGAGTTCATTTATTAGCCGCACGACTATTTAGGAAGGACTCACTCTGAGCCTTATAATACAAGGTGTCGTTATTGCAGGGCCATTTGGATAATAGATGGAACGGAACTGCTGACAGCCAGGGCCTGCTCCGCCATTCATGGACAGAACCAACATTTGTCTTGTGACTGACAGCAGGGTTTTCCTCATTCGTGGTGCAAAGGTCTTTATTAAAAAGGTGCACTATGTAACTTTGGGTGAGTCAGCGTAGTGAACGTTTTATAAAGGTATGTTTTCATAAAATAAGAAAACTTTCTTCACAGGAATATTGGATCCTTGGAACACGGTTTGAAGTTAGAACGCTTCCTGAAAAGTTACCGTTTCACTGTCGTTCAAAGCAGCAGGGCCAACAGTTTGGTTAACAAACAATATCATAGTCTTATGTTTGTTTCCAGTTGCCTGGAATTTAGTTTTGATTTCTGATGAAATAATAACTGAAGGATGTTGCAATGTATACAAATCCCCCCTCCCCTGAAACTGTACCTTTGAATAAAGAGAAAAAACAACGTTCCCGATTACACAAATATAATGGAACATAATGCAGTAAGTAAAAACTTTTTGCATATTCAAAACATGTGATTTTTTTTTAGGAATAATTTCTCACTGCAAATGACTGAGCACCAATGTTAACTAAAATGACTTTATACTGGTAAGCAACTGCTAAGCCAGCATTGGAATTGAAAAGGGTGCACTGTCGGCTACTTAGCTAAACAAATATGCAAAAGTTAGGGACTACTTAATGTGAGATAGTCAGAAGCCACTGCAAAGGTGGGAGGTCGGCAAGGTCGTTGTGAATATGGTTACAGATTGGAAGGCTATTTAAAATATGTTTTGCTCTTTTAGGAAGGAGGTTGTCTTTGAATGGGACAAATTTACCTCTTCTAAATATTGAAGGGGGACATATCCCCCGCATAAGGCTATGGGAGTCAGCACTTTTTTCAGGGACAACAGCGATGAACAAACTGCAATCACATCAGTTAGTATAGTGCTGAAACAATAGTTTAATTATACATTTGTCTTGCAAATAAAATTACAATCTTCAGAGATCAAAGTCATTTCTGAGGAAAAATATTGGTGAACATTCACTGGTTTTACCTTCTCTAATGTGATACTGAGCTCCAATCTGCTGTATCAATCTGCTGTATCAATCTGCTGTATCATGCCAAATGTTGAATATATTTTGGTTTTGGACAGAGTAAATAAGCTTTGGGTACTTTTTTACTCCTAAACAATCAAAATATAATTCATGGAGATATTAATCGGTAATGAATCTAACCATTATTGCAGAACTCTGGTTAGTATTCGAACTTCTGACTCAAGTGCATATAAAAAGGAATGCAAAATGAATTGGAAAAGCCTTAAGGAAAACTGTCACTTATAGAACACTTCAGAAACGGTGTGGACCCACACCGTTCAAAGTGACGGTCATATTTGCAGAAAAAGGCAACAGACAAACGTACGTGTGTGTGTGTGTGTGTGTGCGTGTGCGTGCGCTTGTACAGGAATCTTTTTGAGAACCAACTTAATCTTTTAACTATCGGAGTGAGGACATTTTTGGAAAATGAGGACATTTTGCCTAGTCCTCACTTCTTCAAAGCGCTGTTTGAGGGTTAAGACTAGGTTGTAAGGTTCAGGTATGAATTAGGTTAGGGTTAGTGTAAGAATGGGGTTAGGCAATCAGTTTTGATGGTTAGAGTAAGGGGCTAGGGAATGCATTATGGCAATGAATTTCCTCACAAAGATAGAAGTACAAGAACGGGTGTGTATGTATTTAATCATGTCTATGGCGATACAGACTGTGTATTGGTATAATGAATAAAGTAAAATTCTAAATCAAAAAACAATTTCTACTGTAATACATGTAATAAACTGAATGTTCCGTGGTGTTCTTGTGGGATTTCACACACACAGGAGAGGAGAGGCATGATGGTGTCGTGTGGTGGCACCTTAACAGTCAACAGTAGAAAATAATTACAATCAAAAGATGTGAGACTTTAAAGTGGGGATTCAGTTTGCCTCCACGGTTTTGCAAACGGTTTTTTGCCTGATGAAAGGAATGAACATGTTTAAGCAACAACGTGAGCCCCGGAGTGAGAACACAAACTGATCAGAAATCAGCTTAAAATCATCCTTCAATCTTCACCGAGTCCAACATTTCTTGAGCCAATTTGTACTCTTCTGATTCGTTCAAATCCTCCTCCGATTCCTGAGAAGAACACAAACACACAGTATTGGTTTGGGTGCCATTTTGGAATAATATTGTCATCTTCTAAACCCCACAAAATGAGTTTGTAGAGCTAGGTACTTAAATATAAATCCATGACTTTTTGTGTTATTGTTTCCACATAAGAAAAAAACATTTGAATGTCACTTCATTGTCATCCGAAAACTTAAAGCGAGTCACAGCAGGCAAAAATATTTTTAATGCACTGGTCAATTTTGAGATTTTTCGTTCTATAACATGTGTCCTTTCAACTGAAAAGGTCCTAAAGGTACATTTAGGTGTTTATTTTACTTAACCTTGTCTGTTTGAGTCTGTATATTTTTCCTATCTTAAGTTTTTTCCCCTCAAAACACTGAACCAAAAATGTCAACCCCTAAAGAACTTTCATCTATTCTGAAGATAATATGTTGTTAGATATTGCCAAATTTGCAAATTTTTCAACAGTTCCGAAAAAAATGTCATACAATTGTTTTATGTATGTAATCAACTGGCAAGTTTTCATTATGATAAGTTGAAGCTAACTGAGGTATAATGTGACATGTACGGCATCCATGTCCTACGAATCAAGTGTGTGAGATGTGGTGGTCGCCGTAGTGACAGCGTTGCTAATGAACTGTGACGAGCGTGTGTGTATGCACAAAGACAGGTTGAGTGATAGGTAAGGGGACATGTTGCTAATTCCAGGTTAGCGGTTAGCTCCCCATCCAGTGACTCACCCCAGCAGCTGTCTTGACTGCTGCTAGGCATTAATTGAGATGACCCTGCGACATGCATGCTTATGTTTGCATTTTCTCCCCATATCAACACAAGTCCTGAAGGGATAAGCTATAGTGTGAGCGGCCACAGCTTGTATTTTGGTCATATCTAACACTGGACTGTAGGCCTATATAAATGTGTTGTACCTTTGCTGTCTTTGGGTTAAAAAACTCCTTCAACTCAGTATCCGTCTAGTCAAAAAAAAACTCTGTCAGCTGCTGCTGCAGACGGTGTGCAGACGGGCTCGGAGAGTCGGCATCGGCGCATCAACAGTCATTCAAAGCAGCGGTAGTAATCACACAACCGAACGGTGTAGAAAGTCCCGTCAGTTAAAAATAGTAATCCAGTTTTTAAATCCATGTTAAAATCGGAAGGATATAGAGCTAGTTAGCTTAAAAAAAGTAGCAAACATGTCAAATATGATGTGTTCAGGCCAGCTCAGTAATATGATTGATGTGTTCAAATGCAACACAAAAAAAAAGAAATTTGAGATTTTGGCGAAAACTTGTTTTCCCAGCAATATAAAATAGATAGTAAAGATGGAATTATGACCTGTTTTAATGTCCTATCTTGAGCTAGGATCATATCAGCAATTAAAGCAATAATACAAGTTCTATTTCAACAAAACAATAGAAAAGTATCAATAGTGATATCAATAAAGACTTGGATTGTTATCGGTTGACTGGTTCACCATGGACTTTCCTTATATACTTTATAAATGTATATCATACATTGTATGTTTTTTTTGTGTTATCCCAGTTAAGTTTATTTTTAATTTTTTATCATTTAATATTACTTTTAATAGTTCCGGGACGTTGGAGCAATACACTGGTGTTCTGACACTTCAGTCTGCACTGTGAATTTGAAGTAATGTTCAGTTTCTTTTTTTATCCGATTCATCGATTAATCGAAAAAATAATCGACCGATTAATCGATTATTAAAATAATCGTTAGCTGCAGCCCTAGTTAACATGTGAAGCTTTAGCGAATTCTAAAGTTCACTGGAATCACGAAAAAAAAGCATAATCCCTTCTTGGCACTTTATCAATTTCAGAAATGTTCTGCTATGTCCACTATGCTACTCTACTTTTTGCATTGTTTATAATGCTGGTGTTACTTTTGTTGTTTGTTCGCAATGTATATATTTGTCTTTTTTTATATCAAATTGATATATATCCTGTATCCTACTTTTGTTTAGTATTCTCAATTCTAACTTTTATATTTGAACCACTTGAGAGTAAGCCTTACCACATTTCATTGTACTACATGTATAATAATGCCAAGAAAAGTTAATTCATTCATACATACATAAATCCCATACTTCTAGAGTATTTATTAGCTTTGGGATGTCTTCCATTGAGAATGATGCTACCACATACAGTATAAAGGAAGTAAAATGTATTTAGATGATAGCACTTTACACGTCAGCCTAACCAACAATGGAATATAATAGGCTATAAAAATGTTTTAGGTAGTGTATTGCACTGGTACTTTCTGTTGGTCATCAGGTAAGTGTATGTATGTTTTATGATTGTAGGAGTGAGTCCACAACTCTTGGGAAGAAGCTGTTTTTGTTTAGACTTTAACATAACAGTGACTCTGAGTTTGACTTACTAATAACTGAGAGAGATCTGCGTGTGCGATGGCCAGACGGCGATGACAGTCTGGGACCATCATTCTGGACTCCTGCAAAACCTCCACCTGAAAGTTAACCACACAAACATCAACACATTATAGAACATGGATTTTCCAAGTATAGAACAGATTTTGATAAAAAGTGATTTTGACAACAAGCATTCTCCGGAATTGCTGACTCAACCTTTAAGGGGTGGCTAGATACAGGCATATTCACCGGCTGCATTTGGCTGCTGTAGTGTTGTTCCAGATAGTCACACACACACACACACACACACACACACACACACACACACACACACACACACACACACACACACACACACACTACTGTGGTTAACATCTCCCAACAAGCCCGGCTGTATGAAAAATGTTATTGAGTTATCGATCGACAGCATGGGACCACCTCTTTGAAGTGACTGCACACCTGGATGAATGGAGAAAACCCTGAGCTGCTGTGATCAGGCGTTAAAAGGTATTACTACGCCTGGAGTGAGACTGTGTTAAAGCCTGGGGAACTTTCACAGTAGCGCTTAATGTTGAATCCCTCCCACCCAGCTGGCACCCTAAGGAGCAGAGAGGAGCTCGGCTTAACGCTGTCAGACACACTCCCTTCATGACAGATGCTTCCCTCACCTAGCCCCTCTGTCGCAGTTACACACATGTACATTTCACGGCTGTGCACACAAACAGGCAGTCAGATGAACTCATACACAGGCAGGCAGGCTGCTACACTAACTGACAAACTAGAGGAGGCACACAAGTCTGTTGTCAAAGGGTCCCTACAGCTAAAAGGTGCAGTTTGTTGTATCTGAATATATAGTCGCATCAAGTGGTGAAAGTTCTAGATTGCAACGCTCCCTTACTAACCGCTCCCTTTGGGAGAATTTACAGAAGCTACAGTGGCCTTCAAGGACAAGAAGCTAGCTACTAAAATCATCCACCACTGCCTCCAGTCTTTCCACAATATCAAGTGATGAGGTGCAGAATGCAGATGTATTTAGTTTTTTATTCTATAGTACTTCTTCGTCTTCCAATAGGTGCATTTCCTGCTTCTATGTAGATATAAAAGGCTCATTCTAAGGAAATAAAGAAACTTTTGTTTTCAAGCGAGTATTCACTAAATAATACATACTATTTTTTTTTCTACCAAGTCCATTCTGAGAAATACCAATACATTCTACACAATGCACCTTTAAGACTTGAAAAGGACCTACGGTGAACCCTGTTGCCACCTAGAAGTGAGAAGGTGAGGCAGACTTAAGCATAGCGAGTGTTGAAACAGAGAAAAGTCAGGGTGCCCTCCTAGTGCAGTGGAATGATCCCATCAGTAGCTGGATGAAGAGGACACTTTACAGTGTATTGATTCCATTACAATAAAAACCTGTAATCCATCCTGCCTCAGACCTCTCATCTCCACCCATAATCCATCTGGCCTCACAATCCCCCCCATTTAACACCAGCCAAGCCCCCAGTCGCCGCGCTATGAATGAACAAACAAAACAAAAACACACACAGAATCAGAAGTGGTGGTGGTGGAGTAAAATACACAGTACTGTTACTGGAGGAAGTGTGGAGAATTACTGGTGCAACATTCCCAAATATTTTGTTATTTTCCATACATTCAGCTTTTTTTTTTGGAAAGAATTGGGGCATTTCAGGTCAAATATATGGTTTTAATTTGATGTTTTATTGCCTGTTGATAAAGTGAAATTTACCTCAAAGATTTTCACGGGATATGAGATTTTTTTGCAAAGTTTGAATAAAATCCCTCAAAGCGTTCTTGAGATATTGCATTCAGAAGAATGGCCCAGAAGTATGCACAGACGGATGGATGGACAACCCGAAAACATAAGGCCACCAGCTTTCAGTTAACACAAAGACATAAAAAATTCTCTTTCAATACAGCTTTCTCCAATGCAAAGGGAAATGATAGAGGGATGCAGTCACAATGACAGAGAATGGAGAGGAGGTTAGGGACGATGAATTACCAGCATGTGTCAGTAATTATCAAACTCCTTTTAAAGTAACATGATATAATTACATCAGCATCAGGCACATTACAAAATCACTAATGATTCTGCTCTCAAAACCTAATTCTCCATTATCACTCTGGAATGACCTCATTACGTGAATGAGGGGCGACTCAAATCATCAAGTTAAAATTCACTTTCTAACAATGGGACAGCTAAACCCAGGGTTTTCCCTGTATAGACAAATGTGGCACCCCCCAAAGAGGTTTTATTTAACAGGTTAATTATCAGTCTAATTATCCAAAAAATTTCTTCAAATCTATACTGAGCCCTACTCAGAAACAGAGAATGTGTTTTGTTGGAGCCGATATGCTAGATCAACTTTGTGCCAACTTGTTTAGCAATGGAATGAATGTAACCAACATTCAATAAAAGTAGTAAAAGGTCTTCAAATTAAGACACATACTTGTTGTATAGTATCAAATAAGTGAAAACACAGGACTAAATAATGTACCTGTTTCTTGATGACGTATTCATCTCCTTTCTCGGCTTTCATGCGTTCAACCTTTGCCTCCTGCTGAATCGCCTCCTTTTGGTACGAAATCTCCTCTTTGGCGAGTCTGCAACCATGACAACAGAGAAGAGAGGACCAGGCTGTTTAAAGGTGCACTTAACGTGGACAGAGGCATGAACATTTCCTAAGGTTTATTCTCATAACTGAACAAACAATCTCCACTCGGTGAAAATGTGATCCCTGGAACATTGTTAGAAGTCAGAAAGCTACTTTAAAAGTGACCATTTCACTGTGGTTGTTTGCAGCAGCAGGGCCCACAGTTTAGTTAACAAACATCATCTAGTCTTACGTTTGGTCCCAGACTTTGATTTATGAAATAATTATTAAAGGCAAAAGTGAGACATGGGACATAAACGCACAGCCTTCCAGACAGAAAATCCTGGCCTGAACAAGTGGTGTGTGATGGTCACCTTTACCAGACAGTGTCATCCATCCTCATTCACTCCATTGTTCTCTGACCGAAGGGACGCGGTGAGATCATCTCCCGCAGGATGCAAAGATACACACCTCAAAACCAACCAGCGAACGCATCATTCTCCCTCCCTACTGCCACACAGAACTTACATACAAGAGGAGACCAGACCCAAAATCATGCTTACATAGGGGTTTTGTTACCTTAAGCCTTCCTCAAATTCTCCTCCGGTACACAGTATTACAGTCGGGTAATACTCATTTACTACTTCAAATGTAGTCTAATTGTTTTAGTTTCCGACCTAGGCTCTGTAAATGGGCATGTTGCTAGCTACGGCGGGCCTCTTTGTTTACATCCCCTTTGTTTACAGAACCTAGGCTGTGTATTTACACCTGATTTGTTTCAGTTCACACACAGCACAGAGAGGTAGTGGATCGTGAGGAGATATTCACTGATTTTGACAGGGAAGGGATTTTTGACACCAAGCGTTCTCCAGGAGCGCTGACACCATCTTTAAATGCATCATTCCTTTCAGTTTGCACACCTTATCACTGTGCTTATACGACTCCCTCATCCACCTCTCTCTCTCACACACACACGCACATGCACTACTAGTCCTTTTTAGAGATTAATTGATCATCAATTTAGTCCCTAATTTGGAGCAAGTCAGGTGGTAAATGGGCCTCTTTTTCCTTGATTGTTAGTGAAAATGGGGCCTGAGTACATTGATAAATTTTGATTATTTATCAATTACGGGCAAATTGGAACTAAATCTATTAAACGGTTTCTGACCCTGATTGGCATAATGGAGTTTGAAAATATCGCTATTGATAATGATACGCCAACTAATAGTCTCTTTCCGGCTGTGCCCGGCCCGCGTGTCGGAATGACAACACAAATTTAATTTTTCATAAAAATCAGCTGTGTGTTTGTGTCCATGTGTCTATGTGTGTGTGCAAGAAGTGAGTGATTCATTAAATCAGTCACATTACCGGAGACCCACCCCTCCTATCTGCGTATACATTGCTCCTTTGCCTAGCCAAGGAAGACCACAGCACTCTGTCATATTTTACATCAATTACCACTCATTCTAATACAGTTCCATCAAGAAAAAGCTTTTACACAGGAACCATATGTGCTATAGCTGCTCTCATGCTTGAAGTAGATGAGTGATGTCACATATTTAGAGTGGAAAAGATGGTGGCAAAGATGGAGGAAGGAACGCTGGAGTAATTTAAAAAGGTGCAGTGTGTAATATTGGAATATTTAGCAGCATCAAGGGGTGAAAGTTCTAGATTGCAACCCCTACCTTTGGGAGAATTTACAGAAGCTACGGGGGCCTTCAAGGTCATGAAGCTAGTTAATGAAGATGGCTTCATCCACCACTGCCTCAAGTCTTTCCACAATATCAAGTGATGAGGTGAAGGTGTATTTAGTTATTTATTCCATAGTACTTCTTCTTCGTCTTCCAACAGGTGCCTTTTTCCAGGACGCCCACTGTATAAAAACGCATATGGCCGTTAAGCTTGTCCTTTCTGTGCTACTGTAGAAAATGGCAGTGCAACATGGCGGCACAACTCGTTCCTATGTAGCTTTAAAATGCTCATTCTAAAAGGTTATACAATTTATCTTTATTATTTTAAATTAATTAAAACATGCTTATGAATATCATATCCCATTTCTAACAAATATTACAAAACATGGCAATAAATTCTACACACTGCATCTTTAAACAGGCACCATATGTGGTAGCTAGCTGCTCTCGTCGCCTGATGTAGAGTGAGTGATGTCACCTGTTTAGAATCCAAGGCGGTGGCAAAGATGGAGGACGGAACGCTGCTGGAGTAATTTGAATAAAACTGAAGGACATTCTAATAACAAAATGTCCATTCCTAGCCTAGCGGTCCTGATGTTAATTTCTTATTTCTCCCAGACTTGGTAGCGCGGTGTGTGTGAATGAGGGGCCGGGTCGTCGTGGCGATTTTAAATAGACCTGCCACCTCGAGCTTAATGGAAAAGGCAGCTCTCTGGAAAATAGAAAAAAAAGGAATTAAGAGGCAGCCTGCCCGACACAGACACACACACACACTCAGGCCACCGGGTCTCTAGCACTGTATTTTTGAGCCGCCGTGTAAGTCTGTGTGCTAGGACCGGAATGACAAAGGCAAATTACTGTTGTCATTTTATTAAGGGCATCCGCCTCGCTACAGGGCAGAGAAGGCACTGACTGGAATGTGTTCAAAAAGCCAGTGGAAATAGGCCTGGCTAAAAGAGCAGGCAAGGTTTGACTCTAAACTCCAATATATATTGTAAAGAATGGGAGGAGGGAGGGAGCAAGGAACAGAGGAGAAAGAGCAGTCTGTACATTTAAACCCTCACAGCTTGATTAAAAGTTTATGGAGAATGATTGTTGTAAAAAATTATACATTTTACAATATCTGTTAATATCTCCTCATGCTCTGCTAAATGTCCATACTGTTTGTGCCTGAAAACAAAAAAGTGTTAATACACAGCCAAGGCTCTGTAAAGTGGCATGCAAACAAAAGGGCCCGCCATAGATAGCAACATGCCTGTTTACAGAGCCTAGGCTGTGTATTAACACTGGATTTTTCAGCCCTGATAGTACGTACAGGTAGCGAATAGTGAGGAGATATTAACTGATTATGACAACAAGCATTCCCCAGAATCGCTGACTCCACCTTTAAATGGTCTCTTAAAAGTTAAATGAAAAAATTAAATGAAAAATGCCTAGCCTTATATACTCAACCTAAAAAAATACACTAGTACAGTTTAGGGAAGAACAGTACAGGTAGATTAGGTAGACTGTATGAACCCTGTAACATCAATGTCTATGGGGAATCCAGCCCCCATCATTATTACCACCTCAGGAGCCTGTTAGTAATCTGACCCTCATCAAAACACAATCGATAGCACATTACACTATCGCCATTGACAGCAGGGAATTAGGTTTGCCTGATGGACGTGACATTCTTTCAGTCCATCACACACAGAGCGCTATAATACTGAGAAACATTATCCCACCACTACTCATAATATCTAACACTGTTTTTTATTCCCGCATGGTAAATCTGGCCGCTGCACAAATGTAGGGATGGATGCCAAGTTCTATTAATAGGCTGGCTTATACTGGATGATGAGGCATATCAAATCTGTCTAGCTGTCATGTACAAAATAAAGCCAATTTATGAAAAAAAAATTATATATATAATTTAGAAAAATAGCACAGGTTTGGAATTTCTAATCATTCTTATTTTGTACTGTAAGAAACAATTTTAATATTTTTTTCATAGACAAAAACATGACAGAAAATACTTGGGCTACATCCATCACCAGCTGGAAAACTAGCAACAGTTATGATGCAGTTAAAAGCGATATAAATAGTGAACAAACAGTAAGGTTTGGTAGTTCTAATACCTCTTGTGAATGCATACAGATGCAACATTTACGCATATCTTGTATGTCTCCAGGAGGACACACACACACACGTTATGCAGTAATGGAAACACACACGTTATGCAGAAATGGTACAAACAATGGTATAATATAATTTTAACCCAATATTCCAAATTTTAGGATAATGCTGACATTTAAACCATAAACCACACATAAACATGGTGCAGAGATTATCCTCTTGTCACAATAATATATAGAGTAAATATAAATATTTCTATATTGACAGAGACTGAAAAAAAGAGTAAAAATAAGTACCAAAGAGGATGTAATAAGTAAATATTGGTTAAGTTAGCCTATTTTTATGCTGCGCTTAGTCTATGTAAAGTTGTTGGCCTTATTATATCCACGTGATAATTTATTCTAGACCAAAACATTGTATTTCTTTTTTTGTATGATAACTTACATTTGCTTAATAAGATGTTAATATCAAAAACACAAACACAAAAAAAAAATCCACATATTCATCCGCGCCCCCCCCCCCCCTGCCATAACTCCGTGCCCCCCGGGGGGACGCGCCCCAGTTTGAAAACCACTGTTCTAAGCCATTCTGAGCACTGCAGTACATGGTGTAATGAATGTGCAGGAATTTCATTCATCTCGACTCACGTAAACAAATGTCAGAATGGGTGGTGTCTTTTATAATAGGTCCATTGGTGGAAAGAGTATAGGCCTAGTTATAATATGGAGATAAAAAGTAAAACAGCAATTCAGGGTTTTGATAAACACAGCTGTTTGCGTTGATTGATCTTATATTGGCAGTGATAAGGCAGTTTACATTGTGAGCTACTAAAGCAACTCAGTTTATTTTACACCTGCAACAATTTAAGATTAACAATTATAGATTAGGAACACAGTTAAGGAGCTTGGTTGCAAGGGACAACTTCTATTAATA